>NQII01010513.1:0-35451 GCA_002778355.1 Clitarchus hookeri
GTTATTTAAATTCATAATATATTTATTTTTGCACTCAACTTTACATTACATCACCCATAGTTTCCACACAAACACTTGTAAATAGTTTTACGTTGTTGAGTGTCCGTCACTATGCTGAAGATCTTGGATAGGTGTCAGTATTGCACAAATATATCTTGACTAATACAAACACAGACCATGCAGTTTTCAAACGAGTAGTTTTACAATATAATTCTTTCTATTGTTAAAAGAATTTCTAAAAATAATAAACAATTTCTCAGTAAAAATTACAAAAATTATTTAAAGTGTATAGCAAAACTTTTATTTTATATTTACTGCGCCTGTTGAATGAAACATAGCTTGGATATATCTATATATATACATAGTAGCAATAAAGGGGCAAAACTCCCAGCCATCTTGAATTTATCATTTTTTGTCGTAGGTTTACTTTAAATTGGTTTACAGATCGTTTCGGNGATTGTATCACAAAACTTGTATTATATTTACCAACTCTCTAGATTACTGCGCCTGTTGAATGAAACATAGCTTGGTTATATCTATATATGTACATAGTAGCAATAAAGGGGCAAAACTCCCAGCCATCTTGAATTTATAATTTTTTGTCGTAGGTTTACTTTAAATTGGTTTACAGATCGTTTCGGCACGGTACAGCATATAGCATCTTTAAGGTTTATCGTATTGTTACATCGTTATAACCGATATTGAAATTATTGATTTATAACTGCCAGGAAGTCGTGATTTTTCTTTGCCTGTAATCCCATATGTTACAGAAACCAAGTAACAGCGACTTCAGAAAATGTACGAAGCTTTGCGCAATATCCTGTTGATCAGTAAGCCTAGTAAAAACCTTGTAATGCAGATAGCTGAGAAAATTTTCTTTATCCGAGATGTCGGTGACTTTTCCGCCTTAAATATTGTTAGTCACGATTTTCCGGACATGTATTCTCTTAACTTTACGGGAGACATGAAACTTAACGTTAACTTAAAGAAGTTTTTCCGCCTCCCGGGCGCTGTTGACCAGATATTTAACATACCTTATCCACGTTACGCTCGTTTTCCGAAGTCGTATTGTCCAGTAGTCTTTGTAGGTCACCAACCTGCAAATGTTAAACAGGAAATACAATTCAACTATTATATTATTACTCACATATTGATACTGATTAAAATAAATTATATGCATATTTAAACTTTCATGTGTTTCGTTGGAACCGGTTGAAAGTTATTTAAAGTGGCCAAAACTATTTTAGCACATATTAATATCGCCTTTGGTATAAAGACCACCGAGGGAATTTTTACGCCATTCATTTCTTCACAGCTGCATAGTTATATTGATTTAATAGGTTATCCAGGCTGTTTATCCTCAAGAGTAAATGCAGCAAATTCTGCCCACCAGAGCATTTTATAGTTCCGATTGAATAAACCTAAAAATTTTTTATAATTACTAACCTTTATTTGGTCTAAACGTAAAACGAAATTAACTAGAGTACAAACCATACAGTAAATATGGGGCAATGGAACAGTACCAAGTATTAATTTACAATTACCACATGGCGTTAAAACTACTGTGTCTACGAATTAAATTTACAAACTGTTAAACTCGTAATATTTCAATTTATAATGTTTGTGGAAAATTTTTTATGCTAGTAAAACATTGTAATTTCCATTCCCCAGTATCGATGTATCTTTAAAAAAAATGGTTGCCTGTAAAGTCGGTTTTACGGGCGAAGATTTTACGTGACAACGTAGTGCTGCGCGCGCGGCAGACCGATCATAGTTGAGTGGGAGAGAGACGCAAGGCATTCGGCGGGCCTCTCTCTCGTTCGGTGACTCATCGTAACGTTACCGAGCGTTACACTTTTTCATAAGTGACTCCCAGCCGCAACCTAATTTAAGACGTTGTCACGTCAAAAATACATTTATTGCACTATTTTTTTTTCTATTTGAGTATATAATAAGTAAAATGTAAAAGTTAAACAGAAACTTCCTGACTGTCATATATTAATTATTATATTTTGCATAATATGTGTAATATAATGGAAAATAAGCCACAAGTAAACGGTAACTTCGTTATATTTTGAGAAACATGCAAAGTCTAGTTTACATTTATTCTTGAAGCTCTGTTCAAATTCGTTGGTATCTCTTTCATGTTTATAAACTCTTTCATGTTTTGCTTGTAAATTGTAGATATGCAAATGTTTAAAAGCACAATGAAGATAATATAAAATAAAAAAATTAAAAAATTCAATTGCAATCCTAACTATGTGCTATCACTTTTACAAAACGAAATATATTTATGTCTTTATTAATATTCAGATGTTCTCATAAAGGTCATTCATATATCGTGTTAATATAGGTATTGGATAAGTGTGAAGGGCAACGTTTCTAGGTTTTCCCCTGAGGTGAACCCATTTCCAGTAGCTTTACTGCTAAAAAGTCATGTTTAAGACACCCTACAAAATCAAGCACATCTATGGCTAGAGTTAAAGGGAAATAATTAAGAAAAAAAACGTATTAAATACCTTTTACCTCAAAATATATGGCTATACAAAAATGTCAGAAGAAATATGAAAACAAAGGCAGAAATCAAAAGTGGAATATAAAAATCCTTTTGCCAACCGTTGTTCACGAGTGTCATTTATTTTATTATGTATGGACTTGTCGTATGTTTTTTTGTGAAATAGACCAATGTTAATATGCAGACGCATTCTTCTAATGAATAACTAACAACTCCAGTAATGTCAGAGAACAAGGTAACATTCCACCATACTTTACAAATGTAAATTTCTGACATTGAGGATTTGTAAATTCTTATATATATCAATGACACTTATTTGCACTTGCAAGTAAACAGGTTATGAAAAACTACAACACATTCATTTGGACATATTTTAGTTATTTATTATCTTAAGTATTCGCTTGCACAGTTGTGAAACTTATATTAAGATCTTTTAAAAGTTATTTGGCAAAAAATGAAAGATTGATAAAATATACAACAAACGGAAACAGTTGTAGTGTTTTCACCAATTTGTTAATTTTTATGTATTCTGATATATGTTCATTTATATATAATGTGTGTAAGATTGTAAGTTCACGACAGACGTCTTGACATGAGTAGAATTCAGCACGCAGTTGAAAGTGGCACGTGGAAGAGAGTTGCACAGTGGCTACTTGTGTTCTTTGTGGACACACCGTTAGTAGCATGGCCCAGGTGAAAACACACCTGCTGTGTAGTGTAGTTCCATGGATGAGAAGGAAATTGAATCTTACTTTGCACAACAAAGATGCCTACAGTAAAATGCCACCGCACAATGCCAATAGACCAACAGTAATCTTCATTACGCAGCAATTTGCATGTAAGACGATGCGATCGGGTATGATTAAGACAGATGTGTTACACAACCACCTTGCGCCTCTTACTGCCAAGTAGTGATTATTAAAGACAAGAAGCCCCTCCCTTAACAGGGACAGAAAACGCTGTACTGTTTGTGGTGTTAAGAGTTATATAATTATATTATATAAAAATCTAAATTAATTAATTCAGGGATCTGGTTCTGGCTAATTACATGCATTAAAATTAAATATTTAAACATTTTATGCATTGCCTTAAATACTCTTAAAACGTCACATTTGTGACCAACATATTGATTTTCGCGAAACGAACACCTTTAGTCCCTTGTTACTAATGTATTTTTATGTATGAATTTTCTGTACTTAGCAAATCACCATTTATAAAGTTAACCCATGTAGTAAATTTAAAAAAATTTGTCATTCAAATAATGCTAATATATTAAGTCAGAAGTTTGCTTCAGTATATTGTGGAAATGAGCATGCTGGTAAAGAGAACCAAATAAGATGTAAATAATCTCGTGTTTCATATTCTTGTTGTCTTACTTGTACCGATAGAAGAGATATACATTGTTATCTAGTTACGCAGACTGGATTCAAATGCTCACAAAAATCGACTGTTTATAAGAGCCAATTAATGGAACCACGATGAATAATGTTCCAGATTCTCAAGTGTAATGTAAACAGAACACATTTAAATAGACATTACAAAGCAGTGTTCTCATTTTTCGTATTATTCGTGGACTTGTTATAGACATTGCGCAAGTTTTTGGCCCATGTCTCACACAAATGTGTTACTGGAACTCGAAATATGTTACTGGGACTAGATGTGTCAACGCCTGTTGAATGATTTTAGAACTTAACCAACACACACTTGCAACACAGCACTTCACTTACATTTCACCCGACACAACACAGAACACATATAGCTGCAGATACTTTGTCTTGTCTCCGGAGGAAATTTTTAAAAATCTGGAAGAGTTAGACGGGTGTGAGAGAGCAGGTATACAAATTTTATAAACACTTATCTAAAGACGAAAACACGTCCAGAATGTTTATAATATATAAAATATATACATTATAGTCAATGTTTAAATGTGCAAGTTTCGAAATATAAATATATATTTTTTAATCAGGCACATATAATTTTGGAATAATTCTCCTTTCCTCTGGCTATACTGGGATACTAGTTAAGAGCTTAAGGGACTTAGAATTAATTTACTTTGTTCAGTTTGCAAGTAAACTCTATTTAATTGTATGTGGAATATACGATTCCATTCAGGGTTATTTTCAAATCACTTAATGCAAACGTAAGTTACATACTGTTGAATGACAATTTTTAAGTATGGAGAAAAATAAAGAAAACGAATATCAACATATCGAGTATTAATAATATAAAAAAGTCAGAAATGGATTTGTGTTTAGAAGGGAAGACTTCAGCTAGTTAGAATTCTTTGTAAGCAACATAGAGTGCGCGCTAGTGACTGTCGAGGCCTATTCGTTCCTCCATAATAGCACGACTTCTTTATGTATTGCCTTCCTGTATTTTATCCTAATAAAATAGCATGTTTACTATTTAGATGCTTATTTTATGTAGATATTGTGATGTGCCGTACTGTAAAAGGAAATTTACTGAGATGAAAGTAACAGGTGTACGTAAACCGCGCGACTAATGTGCTTGGTAAACACAGCGAATGTAACTAAATCCAGGAGCACGTGAAAACCTGAGAGAGCGTACAAGGAAATTTTAGCTTTATAATCTAGGATCACAAAAATTTGTAGTAGTAACGAACTAAAGTTTTAACAAATTATACCATGTACAGAATGTATCTAAATTAGACCATCAAACTTCGGGTTCAAGTCAGTCAAGAAAAAATGAAGTGAAAACATTTACACGACACGTGGTCTTTAGTGAATCCTAAGGACGGTACTTATATTTGAACTTGAACCTGAAACACGAGTGAATTACCTATACTGGTGGAACACTGAGTGTGTGGATAATGTGTAAAGGTAATTGTGACATGTGGGTTGATATGTCATCTTTGAAATCCCTAGTATGCCGCAGATTCATGGAGATAATATCGAAATGAAGATAGTAACCATGATTATTTCAGCAATATAATTTTATGTCAGCGACAGAAATGTGTTGTGTTGTGTACAGATCTTTGTTCCAATATAAATTATCCAGAGACACTCCTATCCTCATTAAAAATAATTATTTAATATTTGTAATAAATTGGTGTTCCAGACTATACTTCAAATATGTGAACCGCCATTAAGATTCACTTTAGACCTTTAGTTGCGAACTTGTGTTCTCCTTAATGTTTTGTAATTATACATCAGCCGAATATTGTCCGCGGAAATTAGATGCTTCTTGTATATTTCTGCCATAGCCGTACGTTCAGGGTTTGTAATAGTTTTAAGAGGGGGAATCGGAAATGCTAACCCCAAACAACCCTTTTAATAGCTAAACTTTGTTCAGAAATTTGATATAAATTTGAATTTTGATACTGATCAGCAAAGTTATATTTAAAGTTATTCACCGGAAATTATGTTTAAATAAACATAGTTGAAGTAAATTGATATAATTTTAACATTTTGATGCGTAAAACATAAAAACCACAGATTATAATATTCACTAGAAAGTTCCCCCGGCCAAAGCAATGACTCTTGCAAACACAGCTGTAGCCTTAATGACAAGCCTGCTTGACTTTTATGACTTTACCGTCATTCAGAGAAATTAATTAATTCTTTATATATATTAACTCTGTATCTCTTATTTCATTACTATTTTACATTGGTGTGAACTTTTTGTTTAACTTCTCTTGAAAATATTAATTTTCGAATTATTCCGCAGGCAAATCACTCGAATTCTGCAAAACTATCGAAATACACAGAATTACATAACTTTCACCATAAAAATTTTCTGGTAAACTTCCCAACTGTAATGGAAGTTTTCAACCTATACATCGTACGTAAATAATACCACACATCAAGCTGCAAATAAAGGAAGTTTAGCTATTATACAAACTTGGGATCTTACCTACGCAATTCACTCTTTCCTGAGCAACTGTAGGAACTCTACAATGAATGTCCAAGTCAAAAACATTACTTATCCCACATTCTCTCGAAACAGATACACTGGTATGGTAAATTTTTGAATAATTTTATAGTGTGTTCCTAAGCACTTGTGAACGAATTTTTGCTGCTTGTCTTAGTAATTAGACTATAATTTACCTTCAGGGTTGTCTTTCTGGCAAAGCAAAGAAAAATAATTCCTTCATAATTTCCTTGGGTAGAGAAAACCTCATGACGTGAATTAAAATAAACTCGTCTATCTTCTGCACAGGCGGGGAAAAAAATTATTAATATTACATGTGTCATTTTGCAAACTGTTCATTTTACTACATTGAGGTTACAAAACGAATCTTCGAGCACTTGCATACCTTCTGTATTCGCCACACGAAGAGTTTCCTAATAGCAGAATATATGTTGTAAGTTTCCTCTTGTAAATATCGCTTGCTTTAATATAACAGTGCATGTTAACTTACTGCACATAAATTATAACCATGTATGTTCAGGTATTCCATTTTAATTGCCATATCTTTGTTTGCTTAAGTACTCCCAAAACACGAATTTGAGTGAGAAAAGTGTTTTTGACCAAAGCACTGGTACTAGGGCAGCAAGCGCCCTGTGCCCAGATTGGAAAGAAGGGCTTTATACCGAGATGGAAGTTTGTCCATACAACATAATTATATTTGTGTAAATTTATTGTACAATACCAACTTAAAGCACATTAACTGAGGAGTTCTACAATAAGTAGGCGTGTGTCTGTGTCCTTCGTATCAAGGTTGCGGAGTGTAATGGTCAGTATAATGTCAGACAGTGTTTTGTTTTGACCATCAGTAAAACAATGATTAGTTTCAAGTACATTTGGAGGTGGGCATATCTGGTACAGGTGAAACGTATGCAACTATAAAGACTAGGTATAATTATTGAGCTATAATAACTCATAAATAACCAATAAATTACCCATAAAGACATATCTGACACATGACTTATAAATGATCTACAAATGACCCATGAATGACACATGACCCATAAATTATTCTCAAAGACTCACAATTAACCATATATTGAATCGTTTGGTGAAAAGGGGGAAATCTAACAAAATATTCAACACGCTCTCATCTGCAAATACTAGTGTAAACATCCTTTCATGATTAAAATATTTAACCCTTGTTGCGACGGGAAAAACCAATACTTTTTGCACTGACTATATTTATTAGTATATATTTACACACATGCGCATAAAAAAAAAATTAAGGTAGCAGAAAACATGCCACTCATTACAGAAATAGGGAAAAAAAATTGCCAAGTAACAAACTTACGATAATACACTTCATGCCCCTTACATTGCTACATATTTATATTTCCTAATCGAATACCGAAGTGGAAAGAAACCTTTGTATTTTAAATTGTATTAATCTTGAACCGTCAGAGGAAACGACTATGTTCACAAACAAAAAACCTGATAATTGAACAAATTTAAAAAAAATAAAATTACGTCTTCTCCCACAATACAATTTTTTTTTTATTTACAGAGTACAAAACATAATATCAGAGCTTAATACCGATTGTAAAATAGTCCCCAGGTTATTATGTAAAAGCAGAGATACAAACGCACGTTGGTTAAGTTTCGTCCCTCGCATGCCAGTGTTTCTCTTAGACATACCGTAGAAATATTTTCGATATGTCAGAAGTGAGTGATAAATCACCCATTATCGGTGTTAATTTTTTCGACAAACTTTGTGCTTCTTCATTATGCCCAGAATGAGTTCTGATGAGAGTTGGCATACTTGCGCTCTATCAACACCTCATGATGCCACCAAGAAAGTAACACGCTGAAGGAGAGATCACTCAAGTCAGAAAGCCTACTTCAATCTACGTAATTGTGAATATTTGGACACAGATCAGACTACCCATCGGAATAATCATTATTAGAAAAGGTGCCTGATCTCCTCCGCCGCATTTTATAGTTCTCTGGGGTTGTGATTATCGCAGTGATCACAGAACAGTTGGTAAATATTGATGCATCGGTAATAGGGCTTGCATTTATTGCTGCCGTCATTTTAATGGAATAAATGGTTACTTTACCTCTGGTGAAGAACTGAGGTGCGATGTTGAGAACTTATACTTGTGTATGCATGAGATCGATTTCACACTAGGACGCAAGGAATTATTAATAAACATTAGGATGTGCCTGAACGTAATCGCCATAGTTCAAAACCCAGTTGATGCTTATTTACAATCATATATTCATGATCTGATCTTGATATCCGCTATACCCGCCAGTAAGGTTTTCATATTAGATTTTTTCGTAAATATTCAAAGTGATGTTTTTTTATTGTGCGTGGTATCGACAGTAGTTATACTTCAACGATTATTTCCCGAGTCGAAACATATCACGGTTCATGAAAGGCTATTTTTGAAACCAGCATATACAACGTGTCTCTAAAACATGGGAACACTTCAGCACTGTGTTTCTGAGGAAAATATAAGACTAACATGAGTGTACCACTTTTCTCGTCAAATGATTATTGTGTCAATGTAATAGACATTGATGCCGACAATGGTGACAACAGCGATGGTTGTCAGGATTAGATGAGTTCTCCAAACTAAAATAGATAACTAGTTATGTTTCATTTAACTTTTATTCCTGATAGCTTTGTGTTTTATTGATTTCTTATTGGTGTTTTTTTAATGTTACAAAATACAGTTTTAAATACATTATAATGGTATACAGATTCGAGTAATTACATTTGCCCATGTTCACACTTACAGGATTATATGTTTGACTAGTCTTTTATTTCGTAGAATTCTGGCACAAACCCGATTAGTCAAACAAATTTCCCCACCCCCAGCGAAACATCACATGCCCAAACAAAAATCATGCTAGCGACATAATTCTTGATATTAAAGAAAAAGTAATAAAAAAAAGAATTTATAAGCGTAGCATAACGAAGATATGCTAATTTTCGTTTTCTGTGAACAGTTAGTAAAAACTGACTGGTTAAACTTTTGTAATCAACTCCTTAAATATTATGATTCACTTCCTTGAGAAAGGTTTTTTTTACATAATGTTATTATAAACTATTAAGAATGACAATGTTCTTCACTTTCACTTAAAAATGGACATTTATTAATAATTGAAAATTTTTTTTTAAATAGTTGCAAAATATTTTTTATTGTTAGTAGATTTATGCTTCCTTCTATCATACGAAACAAATTGTACGCTTGTGTCAATTGTGGTAGTGACTGTGATTATTTCCAATTAACTCTGAGTGATTTACAGTACAGTCAGGTGCAGTGCTCCAGTGGACAATCTACTTCTCCCTTCAAGACTTAGGGAATAAATACCACTTGAGCCACCTGGCTCATTTTACTGCTGACATACACAATGCTAATTAACAACTCAATATTACTATATTTTTTTGTTTTGAAAAAAAAAAAAAACCCTTTAATTTATTGCATAAAGTCAACAGCTAGATTCGGACCTGCAAACTTCAGCACGACAGCTACACATCTTGCTACTTGAGCTGCCACACAGTTTGCGAACCTCGCCATGCCGTGTAGTATTAATTGAAACTGCGGTCACCGCCTTGTTTCTCAGAGTTTCAATATTGTTTACAAGTTTTAAAGACTGGTAATCCATAAATTTGCAATTTCAACTATAATTACACTTTTACTTATATTACAAAGCACTGATTTAGATTGATTCAATTTATCACATCTACAGTTCTGCAACCGAATTGCACATTTCGTTATAGCCAGTGTAAACATCCGGAAACCCGCAGCCGCACTGTTTGCCCAGAGTGGTGCAGAACAACCCACCGCTGTGAACACAATACCCCTGTATCCAAGCGATACTGCCCAACAATTCGTGCTTCTCACCTTTCTTGCAATAGAAGCCGCAGAAAGAAGAAACTGGAATTTGATCCGATACATGCTATAACGTTGCCAGCCGCACGTTTTACCAAAAAAGGAGGACGATAATAATCAGAAATTATAGTGCCATAGTGAGACCAAATACGTATATTACAATACCTTACTTCACGTGTTCACCACTCTCATATCTGCTACATGTGAAGTGGCCGGTCGTAATTACGAGTTGAATAACACCCCCTTCTCCATCCCCACACACACACATACACAGTTTTTATATTTCTAATAAAATTAGACCTATCACCTCTGTCCGCCTGTTCGAGGCAGGTGTCAAATGTCATTCTGTGGGACCTGTTGTATCACACCTTTTTAGCACAACGTTTGTTCATGATTCCTGGGAAATATGCATTATTCTAATAGCTGATGAAGATTCCCGGTCATTAAGGAAAGTCAGTTCCCTCCTACCTCATCCCGGGTTCTTTTCCACAGGTAACTACCGTTTTGTTCTGTTCTTTAGGTACATGATATGTCTGTTATTTCTTAGGTATCTGTCACTACAGTTAAGAATAAGCATTAATAACCACTTTTAAAGTATTACTCTCAATAAACTATGAAAATATACCTAATATTTATTTCCATATATAATACATGAAAATTAGAAAGATAGGAATAGAAACATAAAAACGAGAAAGAAGTAATTCTTACATTAAATAAATTGTGTTAAAATACCTATCTAGTTAATGAAAGCAAAATATTTTTAATTAGTCATCTCATTTTCTAGCTTTTGCAAATGCACAAAAATATTTAAATTAAAATATAAAAATTATATTATAGATTATTTATTATTTTGTGCCGAATAATGTGCTATTTCTAGGCTAAATTTCCGAAGGCAAGAAAGGATTTTAAGACCACTTTCCTGGCCGTGAATGTGTGCGTGTATTGGTGTGTAAATTGGTGTGTACATATGTGTGTATGGGTGTGTATATTGGTGCGTTATTGGTATGTGTGACCCTAAAACATTTGATCATGTAAAGCGAATTTCACTAAACTCGGTACCTTTGTAGTACTTAGTAAGGATATCCGACTTTTATAGTCATCGATTATGCCAGGTACATACTTTCAAAATAGCAGCCCTTTTAAAATTTAGGGAGCTGTGTCATTCTTCTGGAAACATTCAAACGATGTTCCTAATTTCGTGTGTTTATAGTGAATTATGAAGGCATTGAATTTTTTTGTGGATATTGTTGTTGTTTATCAGACAATTTGGAAGACAGCTCTACATAAATAACTATAGCTCTTACTATATATTTCCAAAAACCCTTTACCGATTCTCGTCACATTTGGCACGTAAATAATATAATGGTATACCATGTAACCATATGTAACATAAATCGATAAGGCACTTTTTTCGAAAATGCAACCATACGGCAATTTTATCTTAGTGTGCTAAATCTTCGAAACCTTAACTTAATATTGTATGCTTGTAGAATTATATAATGTGTCTACACGAAGTCTACAGTCAGCCATTCTGTATAATAAGGACACATTAAAAAGTAAATTTGTCAAATGTTCAGAGAAATACAATAGAAAGTACTACGTTTGGCAAACAAGTGGCACACAGCATGCCATATAATTTAATATGTTTATGGTCGGCCAGAATCCTATTTCCAAAACGGCAGCAATATAAAAATTATTGCTAAGAAATTGCGAAACTAATTTTCAACTTAACCTTGTATGCTGGCAATATCTATTACTACCAACAAATATGGATTTACAGAGACTAAGTTTTCCCTCATTTTGTAAGATAACCCTGCACATAAAAAAAAATTTTGTGTCATATATAGGGAAAAAATCCAGCCATTGCTATTAAATTTGGCGAAGAAGTTGTACCATCATAGGCCATAATAATTTGTTTTTTTAAAGTGGGTCGGCCAGCCATTATGAAAATGACTACTACATAAATATATTACCTAAGTATGTTTTATCAAGAAAACTATGTAAATAATTATAAATTAACTTTATATTATAACATAATATATTATAAGCTTCTCATGAATAATGTCTTGTTTAGATAATGTTGTACGATAGCAATAAAAAAAAGGTCTTATTATGCCAAATCTCAGGAACCAATCAACCGATTTCCACCAAACACTTTGCACAAGTAGTGCTACAGAAGCGATGCCAACTTATATGTTTTAAATGGCTCAGGTTAAAAACTGATGGACCTCTAAATATTTCACATTATTAAGCCATATAATTTATATCTTCATACTTATGACGAATAGTTGATGGTCCGTACCCTACCTCCGTAATACAGTTGATTGCACGCTAGATTATGGGACAACGTTTTCTGGGTTCTAGTACTAGGTAAGGTACGTATGTATTTGTAAATGTCTCACTACTGTTGCATTCGATTTCTAAAGGCATTGCTGTCAATGAGACGTTAAGGTCTACTTACCATCTAAGCTTTCAAGAACTTCGTTAAAAATAATTTGCCGCCATGTAGAGGAAAGTAGCCTCATAAGTAATATTAGTAAATTCTTAATTTTATGTAAATAAAAAAACAGTATCCTACTTTTGTTATGTTTTAAATCCTTTCCTTCAGGGATTCTATCATTCCATCTTGCTGATTTATTCGTTTTTCGACTCGCAAAACCTGCCACATAAAAAATGTTACAAAAAGCTATTACTTTCATGGTATTTTCATTATTAAATTACATTTTCATCAACTGGCGGACAAGATAAGCGGGTATCAGAATGGATAAATGATAGTATCAATTGAAAAGTAACGTTAGACAGGTTATATAAAGGCAGTAAGGTACATTATAATGAGAAGGCTTGACTACCATATAATTTATAAACCGACTTCAACAAAGAGCATACCTTTTAAATCTTTGAATTTTACTATCAAAAAGGATTGAATGAATTAAAAAAGGTCAATTATTAATAGGTCCTTACGAGCTCAATTCATTAAATTAAGAAATTGAACATCAAAAAATGCACATTTATAAAGCAGCAAAACTTTCAATAGACGACACTACGGTAAATGTATGTAAGTTCACAGCCAAACGTGGGAATTATTTCTAAAGTTCGTAAAATACATGTTTTAGTTTACTGTAGCTTGTAAGTACATAAGAGTGCAATTGTATAAAGTTGAACGTATTTGAGAATGATCCTGTGGACACTACTCTTATACTCTCTCCTTCTCTTTCTCTATTGACAGCATCTACTAGAGGTGAGCCGATATGGTTTTTGAGCCTTTTCCGATATTGCTGATACAAACTTACCAATATTGCCGATACCAATACCGATACTGCATTGACAAGGAAAAATAACATTATTGCAAGTTTCAAAAAATAAAAACTTAATTTTTAAACATTTACCTAAATAAAATTTTAATTGTCTTCATTTTTATTGTTTCAGTGATAGGCCTAACTATTATGATAAATATAAATCTAGGAACCACATATTAAGCTTAAGCATATTTATAAGACAAAAATAACCTCCAAAAAGCATGTCATTAAGCAATGAAACTCTTAAAAAAAAACATAACACTTCAAATGGTGCATACAAAGTGCCGTTTTAAGTTTGTGGTACTATAGGACCTTGATGATGTACCGCCTCTCGAAATCAAACATTTGCAAATATTGTAAACAGTTTTGCATTCTTGCGTGTTGCTTACGGTACAAAGAAGTTCCACAAATCACTGTTTCTTCCAGCCATATCATTTGTTTATTGCTGGGACACGTAAATAATTTCACCACGTTCGTACCCTAAACTAACACCGTCATGTTACTACAGCAACAGCAAACAAACCAAAACCAACAAAAAAAGGCACAGCCAGTTGGGTACTTTAATAAAAACCAATTTAAAAATAGTGATTATTTTAATAAAACCAAATAGTGAAACCTCTATTATTCGTTTTTCATGGGACCTACTGAAAAAAACTCAGCATGTGGACCTCTCTCCTCAATAAGTAAAACCTAACCTAAAAAAAAAATTTATTTTCATCCTTGGGTATACTGAGTTTATTGCCTGTAATGAACAGTGGGCATATCTTAAATACTGGATGAAAAAAACATATCTCAATCATTCAATATAAGTATTGTATTATAAAATATTGAAATGCACTTAATTTCGGAAATCCGCCGAATGTTTACACTAAATACTCTAAATGTCTGCCAAATGTAAAAAAAGTGGCAAAATCAAATTAACTTGATTAAAAACAATTATTTAAAACAGAAACGTGCTAAAAATTGTTGAGTTTGACATGTAAAAATCATATTTGTGGAAATTATATTTTAATTCGCTAAAAATTCCGTTGCCCGCAAAATGTTTTTAAATTTCGCCAAATTAAACAACATTCGCCATATTGTGTGGCAGTTGATATCATTGCATTACTCTTAAAAAAAGTTACTAGCGTAATTTTATCTTAACAGAATTACCAGTGAAAACATATTGTTCCCCTTTAATGCTGGTAATTTACATGGTTATTTACCGTACTGACCTAAAAATTATTACGTTTCCATTGTGGAACGAGAGTAAAGTTCAAATCCGTTCCGTCCATTATAAATTTCTGGTTCTGGTCGGTACCACAACGATTTTACATACGTATTTTATTTGCGCAAATGTTCGTTTGCTGACTTGAACAAAGAAATGCCTGCAATTATTATGTTTTACCTGTTTTTCTACGTGAGTAATTTAAAAACAAATAGTGATTGAATTATCAAAAATAAATTACGTGGTTGTTAACAACAATTGAAATGTTTCACGACTACGTTTACTAGCTTTTGAGGTTAGGGAGCGTATGTTTACCTGCTCTTAGCGCTACTGAATTTTGGAAGTACCGATTTTAAGATAGTTTTTTCACAGATAAACAATAGTTCCGAGTATATTTTGGTTTTCGGACAGAATATCTGATCAGTGGATGCGGGTAAATTAATGATGTAAGGGCTTAGCATGCGGGTTTTTTTAACATTGTTTATATAGGATATTTGTTCTGGCCATCCAAAAAAATCCACTGATACGGGAAAACGACATAAACGGGCAAAGCACTCCAATTATGGCAAGTTGAAAACAGCATCGTTTTAGATTATTGGGGCAAAATATCGGTTATAATATCGGCGATTTAAACATGAATTGTGCACAATTCCGATAATTACGATATCGGCCGGTTTCAATATATCGGTACCGGTATCGGCTCAGCCCTAGCATCTACGTTTGTTGGTTATACACTCACTGTAGCTGTGAGCGTGTGCAGGTCTGTCAAGGCGTCACTGCTCTGTCTCTGCTGGCGTAGACCTTCTTGCACTGCGTCGCCGAGGCATTTCAGGGCTTGGATAACTTGTCTCATGTCGATGATGAGGGCAGTCGCCATATGATCCTGCTGTTATCAGAGCACAAGTATGTTTAAATACCAACTCATGCTTACTATTCTAGCTACATACATACTGGTGGCGGCAGTCTACTTGCACCGCCATCAACACTTTCCTAACATATCGGCAGTTGGGTTAATCAGAGTTCAATTAAATATTGTGTTTTTTCTCGGTTGATATGTCTGGGAAATTCTATTCTAAATTATAATTTGCAGTGTGTCTAAATTAAAAAAAATGTGCACAAATATTTGTTGCCAACAATTAAGAAAGTAAAATTTGGAAACCATTTTGCGATATACTTTATAATTAATAAGTAAGTGTCATCTGTATAGACAACAGTAAAACCTAAGGCAAATTGTTTTTATCAATGGATCGTAAATGCGAAGAGCAATACTGAAGTGGTGTACGTGATGACTATTTGATGCGGCAGATATAACGTAGGAGAGAATTGTATTGTAAAATGCTTATTAACGTCCCCCGGTGTTATGGCTGAAGGCTTATCAGGAGACGGCTAACAAACTAGCTAATGACATAAATTAAACTAACAACCACGCCCGAACTAGGAATCAAACCCACAACCACCTGCACCCCAGACCGGCGGCGCACCAACCGACTGCGCCACGAGAGGTCAGCCACAGCCGGGAAGGAGGCATTAGGTTACAAAGTGGGAATTCCTTACTGAGCTAGAGACTCTC
This sequence comes from Clitarchus hookeri, assembly GCA_002778355.1. Taxonomy (NCBI): domain Eukaryota; kingdom Metazoa; phylum Arthropoda; class Insecta; order Phasmatodea; family Phasmatidae; genus Clitarchus; species Clitarchus hookeri. The sequence continues at coordinate 16,361 of NQII01010513.1, forward strand.
CAAGGATCAGGAGTATCAGACCTAGTATAACTGTGTGGAAGATAATGGATTGTTGTAACACAGAGTCCTTTACAGGGCAATTGTATTCCCTACTGCTCCTATGCAAAAATTTTCAAGACTGACGAATCTATGCATAAAGTTTTAACAGATCAATCACACAAGATAGTTTCACGATTGCTGTAATGCATAAAAGACAATTGTGATTAAATTTTATTGCAATAGCTGAAATACGCAATTAGCTATCATCTTTAGCCAACAAAGGTTACCTTTATTAAACATACTTTAGCGTTTCCTTGGACTGACGTCACCGAAAAGCAGACAGACAAATAAAGGTTTCCTTGCTCGAGATGAGTAAGTTCACCATGCATTACAATATGCTGGTCACCAAAAAACCTTTGTTTTTTCTTTTATTATAGTACTCAATACTTATAGTACTTTAAATTAAAATTTAAAGCACTCTTTTGTCAAGTAAGAATTATTCTGACAACATATATTTCATAATATGTCAAAACCACAATTTAAGTGCTTTGAGGACTAGCAAAAAATAAAAACTAAATAAGTTGCCACATTGAAATAATTGTCATTTAAATGACATACTATGTGAAACTTAAAAACATTTTTTTAATCATGTCATGTAATAGTTTTGCAATTTTCAAATATTCTTCAAAAATAAGGTAAATTTAGCATTTTTTTTATTTGTAGAGGCCTATAATATTTTGTAAAATAAATGTAATGAGTATATCTTAAAATGATTGAAAAATTGCTCCTATATTAATTGCACTTATTATGTTTTGTGTCTATGTTTAGATTTTTTTTATAAAATCACAAACTTTTGTAATTGTGACATGGAATGGTGCAAAAACTACGAAATCTAAAATTTGTAATGCCAGGAATTAGTACCTGTAAGTTATGTCCAAGAATATAAAATAATTATTATTTCGGTGAGCACCAGTCTTAAGTGCAGAGCAGCGGGGCCACGGCTGTGGAGTGGGTAGCAGACCTGTGTCCCACCTAGACGATCCAGCTGCGATCGCCGGCTGCTGCGTCTCCACTGATGTCACCCACAAAGGCACATTCTGCTGGCAGGTCTTTCCCCCTCCCCAAGAAGGTATTCCTCTTCAGTACATCGGCCTGGATACACGTGTATAAAGATCTGAGCAGCTCGACTGGAATTACAGGTTCTTATCTATTCCTGTGACCAAGGTTATTTATAAGCATCAGTGTATTAGTAAACAACAAGATGTCTGCTTGAAAAACGTAATCGGTTGGTTCAAAAAAATCTATGGCATTAAATGTAAAGGTAAGCTATTTAGTCGTATTCAAGTTCACTACGTCACCGATGGCGAGACTGATTATTAATGGAGCCATGCTGCCCCAATATTTGAGTTTTGAAATGAGTGCATTTGAAAATATCAGAAACTACTTGTGAAGCAACAAATCTGTAAATGGTGATTTATATAAACGTGGTAGGTAAAATTTTCCCCCTCCCTTTTGGAAATGACTGTTGACCACCTAAGTTTCTATTAAACTTTGTTACAATTCTTTCTAAGTAATTTTTAAAGAAAACCTGTGAGTTACCACGTCTAAATTAACAAAAACATCGTCATGTCCTAACATATTACTGAATTTCTGAAAAACTAAATATTCCAGTGGTATATAAAATCGAATGCAGGGATTTGTCTTAATGCAAAATTAAAATAGAAAGTCCGTTATGGAGAATGTATTTCAATCTGAGGTATAATGTCTTTCTATGGCTGCTTAAGAGAACGGAGTTTTGTTTCACAAAAAAACGAACTGATGGCATAATGTTTTTGTGGAAAGAAAGGGCGAATATCCGGGATGACCCTGCCGGGAATCGAACTTGTGTCGTTGTGTTGGAGGGGGGAAGAGGTCAAGTTATGTATGAGCTGATGTTGAGTAGAACCTCCTGTTTGAAAATGTGTAAACAAAAGATAGGATTTTGTACGCGTACTCACAATGAGAAACGAGAGCTCTAGCCACTGCAGTCCCCCTCTTATGTGATACCGTGGAAGAGTTCATCGTTGCAAAATGGGCCTGGGGTGCCGTTTTCGATGGTGAGACTGAACTGTGGTGTCCAAATCATCATAATTTCGCAGATTGAAGTAGATATTTTGACCTGAGTTATATAATCTGCAGTCTGGTATTTTTTAAATTTTGCATGGGTAATAAATCTTATGTTCGTAAATATGAGTATTTTTAATATATTTTAATTTTTGCTCTATTACTTATGTATTTCATTATACGAGATTTATATCTTCGTGGCATTCGGAGGAGCTAAAATAGCGCAAGAATGCTAGCAAGCATCAGAACTCTTTCTGGGATCGATGGAGTTGTATAAAGTTTGTCGCAAAAATGAACACCGATAATGGGTGATTTAGCTCTCGTTTCTGACTTTTCAAATATTTATCGTTTGTATGTCGATGTGATACACTGGCATGCTTGGGCTGAAACATGGCCAAAGTTCGTATATATGTCTGCAGGTTCATAATGAAGTGGGGACTATATTTGAAGAGGTATTTATCTCAGACGTTATGTCAGTAACTGTAATTAAAAATAAATTATGTAAGAGGAATATGCTTTATTAATTTTGTTTCAATTGTCAGGTTTTTGGTTTGTGAACATAAATGTTTCCTCTGAAGATTCAAGATTAATACAACTTAAAATACTAAAGTTTTTCACCTCGGAATATCCCTTTGATTCGGAAATATACATTTGTAGCACTGTTCGGTACGTGAAGTGAATTATCTTAGATTTGTTACTTGGCAATTTTTTTTCCTTATTTCTGTAATAAGTGGCCTGTTTTCTCTCACCTTAATTTGGTTTCATGCGCATGTGTGTATGTATACTTAAATGTATATATTTACATATATAATGTATGTATATTTCTGTATATACTTAAAATCTGTGCAAAATTGTCTTAGGTATTCCTATCGCAACATGGGTTAAATATTTAATTCACGAAAGGAGGTTTACACTCATATTTGCAGATGTGAGCGTGTTGAATATTCTGTTAGACATCCACCTAATTTTCAATATGTGGGTCATTGTGGATATATATGAGTTATTTATGGGCCTGTATGGGTTATTTGTGAATCATTATGTGTCACTTATGGGTCAATATGAATGAGTTATAGGTAATTTAAGGGTCATTATGTGTCAGTGTGGGTCATCTATGGTTTAGGTCGTGCTAAGTGCGGTGCTATGTGCAGTGCTATGTGAGGTGCTAATTGCGGTTCTATGTCCGATGCTAAATTCATGCATGTTGTTGGCCAGCTGCAATCATGTGGCAACTCTATGTTTGGCTGGTTGATCCTGCAAAATGTCTTATTGGCGTAATATGATTGGTACAACGTCAACATGATGTCATAGTGTTTGCATGAGTATATTTTAAGGAATTGGGGGTTAGCTGAGATGTTAGTTTGGCAGCGGCTGACGTGAAAGGTGGATCGCCTCGGCTAGTTTTTGCGACTTTGTGTTTGAATCAAAGTCTTATTCGGAATCTGTGATGTCATCGGACATTCCCAATCAAATGGGTTCTATGGAAGTGCCATCAACTTCTTCGCCCATGTTACCGACGTAACTATCGATTATTCTGGAGTAAAACCAGGTAGACTATCACTTCTTCGGGAGTAATACTAGCAGTGCCATCAACTTCTTCGGACGGTATGCTTAAAGAAGCAACGCCATCGACTTATTCATGTATGACGCCGAAAGCAAACATCAAATTCTTCGGATAGGTCGTCTACGTTAGTGTTGTCATCGACTTCTTCAGGCATGAGGCCGACAGCACCTTCGTCTTCTTCGGATTGGTCACTTAGAGCATATACTTCTTCAGGAATTTCATCGACTTCTTCGGATGGAACACCTAAAGGAGTATCGACATCGATGACTTCGTCAAGACTTCGTTTTTGTTACTGTGACAAGACATTTACCACAGCAAAAGTGCACGGAATCACGAAAGAACTACTTCAGTGAAGGGTCCATCCAGTGTTATGCAACAATGTGTTAAGTGCAAACATCTGTTCAAACGAAGTGATAAGCTGAAGATACTTATCAAGAACTGTAAAGGAAGTGTTCCTGAAGCTAATAAACGCCCTGTACTAGCTATTGGCGATACCACATCAAATTTATTCTACATAAAATAAGCTTCTTTCAAGGGCATTTTAAACGATTATGTATTAATAAATAACTCTGTTGGTACGAAAGACATATGTACATACCTGGAAAAAATTTAACAAAAGATAATCATAATATTAACAGAAGAAGAAAAAGGTTCCACAAAATATAGTGTTTGGCTGAAGTGTACCTATGAAAAGCCTCGACCTTTGGATAAAGAAATCAGCCGGTGGGCATTAAAGACTGCAAATGAAGCATTGTACATCGTTTATAGCATTCTAGAGGCTGTAAAGGGCTTGGAAGAAAAACTTTGTCGTGAAGAAGAACAGCATACAGATAAGGGCTCTGGGTGGATGCTTGGTAGCATAAGACAGTCTCGAGCTGTGTATAAGCAGACTATATTAATTATGTGAAAAGTTAGCATGTTGCTGGAAAGACACTGCATATGTAGTAAGTAGAATGTAAAGATTTTTTATGTTTTTATCTAATGTACGTAAATAATATGTTTTCAATTAATAAACCAAAGTGTTTTATTTCTTGCTAGTGCTGATAAACTGTAGTCTAGCATGACTACTTTTCCTGATATAGGGAATAAGGTAGCCTTGGCCTGCAGATCTGCCACTACAAGCCGATACTGTAAGTAAGCAAGATAATACAAATAAATGAAATTATGTGGACAAAATATGGTGATTTAAAGATAATTCTTCAAGATTTCTTGTGTAGGCCAATCACTAAATGTGCACAATCATTGATAATGTAGCAAAGGTATATGCTGAAGCATACATAAAAGAGCATATTAATATTGTAATACATTCTAAGCAGGTTGGGCGTAGCAGTCTTGGAAGTAAACTGTTGAAGAGTTAGAATTTTTTTGACTCTTTGTCTTGATGAGGGGAGGGTGAAGGCTGAGTCGAGCCTGGCCAGACTTACTTCAGTACAGTATATGGCGAAGAGAGGTCCTACATAATTATCTACATGCCCGGTCCTGCTCTAATATACCACAGTTATCTTTCCAGTAAACACAAATGACGAACTAAATGAAAAATATTAATTGTTAAAGGAGAAGTTCTTATTTTAGTCAATGCTTGCAGAACAGATGTAATTAAATATGGTGGTTTGAGAGTACCAATTAATCAGTAGGCTACTAAATCGAGGTGGAATTGTAGAGCATGAATAAGATCTAATCTTATTCATATCTATTCTATATGACTGTTTCGAGTAAGAGTGATAAGAAATTAATGGACCGCAACTAAAAAAAAGTGAACCAAAGATGGTAACATTGCGTGAGAGAGCATGAGAGAATGTTTGTTTCGCCAACTTCTCTGGTATTTTAAACAAATGAAATTATAGATGGCTGACATGGAATGATAGAACATAAGCATGTGGAAGACATTGTTACGATGTTATGTAATATGGTTGTACTGATGGAAACTAATATGGCTGACATGGAATAACAAAGCATGGATATAATACAAGATGGTGGATGGAGCACAGATGAGAAGGAATGAGTGAGCGTGATGGAAATGTGACTAAGCAAAATGGAATCCTACATGGTAGTCGGTGGCATTGTTGTATTTTCTCCCCGATTTTTGGAATTTGTATCATTTTGTTTTCTTGATGTTTTGGGTTAAACCTCACCTAGGGCCATGGTCAAGTCCGACAACAATCTACCTGACAGCTAAATCGGCAGCTCGTCTTGTGGTGAAATTGATAATTTAAACACTAGCATCACAAAGATGAAGAAAATGAAAACGAATGATAAACGACAAAATGAATATGGTGAGCAGAGTGAATTCGACAGATGATCAACGGCGAGGGGGATTGAAGCCTGTTGACTAATTAATCAATGAGAAACATCGGTGTTGGGTCGAACGAGCGTGATTAATAAGCCAATAAAAACATTTTGTGTTGGTGGGGAGGAATTAAGTGAGCACAAGTAACATTGGTGGCAGGAGTGGAGCGGAACCGAATTATTAACCAATGAGAAATATTGGTGAGAATCAGTCGCCTACTGGATGTGGCTCCAAGGGAACCTTCGGAAATGTAATGTTTTAAAATAAATATTTTATAATTATATTTATAATTATTTATTATGTATAATTTATATATTTTTGTATTTATTTGGAGTACTGTGTAAGATTTTTGGGTTCAATTTCATACAGGGTTACATATCAAGGTCAAAGGTCAAGTTCAAGGTCACTTGGATTCAATTTGGTGGTTGGATGAAATCAAATCCAGTAGACTGGTCGGTTCCAGTCCCTCGTCCCCTGTAAACCAAAACATTTGAATTTTTTGTTTTTTATAAATTTGTTATTGCATTTTTATAAAATTTTCATATTTTTGAAATAATTTTTGGAAATTTTTATAAAATTTTAAAACAATAACCGAATTTTTAAGTTCAGAGTCATTCAAGGTCAAGGTCACCTGGATATAAGGTGGCAGTCGGGTTATGTCAATGTCATCTATACCTCGGTTTTTTAATCTTTTCAAATTTTTTCAATTAATTGGGATTTTATGCCTTTTTTGGATTTCAAGTAAAATGTCACTAGTGTCAAGGTCCCTGACATCCAGTATGGCGAACGAGGTGAACACTAGCCAACCTTGTAACGTTCGGGCAGTTTACACTGCCAAATGTTACGTTGCCACAACTAGCTCAAAGGTAGAATCACGAGACTCAATACAATTGACGCCGATTAATTATGAAATAAAGTTCCAGAGTATTTTGTTACATATGTTTATTTAACTATTGAAGTTTCACAGTTCACATAAGAATTTCCCACATACAGAGTACGAACCTCTCACAGATAAATATAAAAGTACAGACCAGCGCCAGTCGTTTACAGATTATTAATGTCTCAAAACTTGCATTGAAAGAAATATAAAATTCGGCTACCTCCCACACCAGCGGAGAAATAAAATAAAGTCTACTTGCCGATGTGGGGGTTATCGTCCTGCCCGACGCGACCTATACGACCATTCTTTGCCGGAACTGAAGAGCGACTTGAAGTGCCTGCTACTGAAGTGAGACTGCTCCCGACAACTGACGAAAACTGCTCTCACGGGCGCAAGACAGACGCATCTTTTGTCCTGCCTCTCGCCCCCCTCTCCTGAGATAAGGGCCTGGCCACGCACGCTCTCCACTCGTTATCGACACTGCTCCGCACGAACTAATACTGCGCCGTCAACATAAACGGACTTCTCGTAAAGCAAAACTGCGCCGGAGGAACTAAAACTTGTCGACGTCGCCTGAAAGTATCTAATTAATGCTGACGCTTAACCAAACTCCAACTTTCGAAACTAAACTGTAACCGGACTCCTGATAACCGTAAAACAACAAACGTGTCTGCCCGATAAGCGTAAAATGGCAAACGTCTGCCGGATAAACAAACTATCACGGGAAACGAGCCACCATGGCTTTAAACTTCAAACCCGATAAAAATATTATGAAGCTTTCCAAAGCTTAAGAAAAACGAAAGAAATTTAAACACGTGTCCCGAAACTTAAGAATATTGCGTCATTACAACCTGTTGAGGGCCGGTCGTGTCGAACCCTGGCACTTATACATAAATATCTTTAAATAACGTCTTTAGGTTTTGTGTTTAATTTTATTAAATTTTTTTAATTTTATAATAATTTTTTTAAGTGTTGAGGATTTTTTGGGGATTATTCATATATTTTTAGTTGGAAGGTTTTACAAGGTCATGGGCACAGGATCAATGTCTTAGGCCAAGGTCATTGGTAAAAGACGAGAATCCCAAATGCTTCCAATGGCTTGTTTTTGCCTAAATGGGCTCGTTATTTGCAAATGAGGGACTCGGTGATTTTTTGAGGGAAAACGAGAAATGTTAAGGGAAGAAGAAAAATTTTATGCGAAAAACTGCCGATTTCAAAGGAAAAAGGGAATTTTTGAGAGAGAAACGGGGAAAAAAGGTATATTCAAGATGGCATCGGCCGGCTCCTAGCTCATACGCCAGACGCCATTGCCCCAGACTCATCATAATCATCCTACTGTAGTGCTATAAGAAAATTAAATTAGCTGCGTAGCCCAGTGTTATGTTTATGTACGTCCTATGGATGTGACAGTGACACCCGGTTCTTAGACAACTTTAACAAACGTTGTTTAAATAATATTTATCTAGTTATTAAATTATTCTTTTTACCTACCATTCATTAGCAATATAACTGCTTTGTTGAAAAAAGAACACTATAATATTCTTAATTCCTGATGCATGTCTATACATTTTGGATTATTTTTATAACTCTGTGTTAATTGGGAGCGACTGAGATTTTGGTAACCATCCAATTTCATGACTTTGTTTTCTTTGATTAATATAAGATTTTGAAGAGCTATAGAAGAATACTTTAAAGCAACAAAAAAATTAAGCTATTTTAGTGGCAGTGAGAGTAACAGATGCAGTATAACTCAGTCTGCTGCTTCTCTATACTACAGCTGGTGTAGTCAAATGTCACTTATCAGCACAACACGTACACTGGTGAGATGCTGACAAGCTTGGCGTCATGCTGGCGTAGTAAGAGTGTGACATGTTAACTACGTATATACTGTATACGTGTGCCGCAGGTGCAGGACCTGGGCAGGTATCTTGATGAGTCACGCCGGTACGCAGAGAAGCTGGAGCAGTTGGTCCAACAACTCAACAACACAGTAAGTATACTTTGTAGTCAGCGAAGGTGGTTACACTCACACCTAGTCTTACGTAACCTAAACATCTTAACGTAACTTTGCAGTTATGCAAATACTTTCGGATTTGTAACTACCCCATCATTTAAAAATTATATTGTGTTATACAGTAATTCATTTGTTACGTATTTATATTGCGTATTTATTCCAAATACATTACAACATGTAAATACTACGTGTGTGCAGTATACTAATATGTTTAGGCTGTCCACTGTAAAGTGAGCAGTTTTAAGTCCCTATTTACTTTTTTCCTATCAGTTTGGTTCTATACTTCTACCGTTATTTAAATAAATATTGCCATGTAAGTAATACAGACAGTGTATACATTTCACCGGTCTCGAAAGTTAACGTATATGGCTGCAATAAAATTAATTTACTGACCATTATTCCAAATGAGAGGGCTTCAAATGGTGCTCACTTTTCCGTGAATAGCCTATAGTTAGCATTAATTTGCACATTTTCATATGTGGATAACGGATACTGTTTATTTATAGTTTATAATTTTTCATCTTAAAAATATGTATCCATAATTTATAACGTTATGATTAAATACGTATATTGCAGTTGCTTACAAAGTAATTCTTAATTAATTAAAATATCCGACACACACAAAATACGGTACACCTAACTGACTGAAAAATTCTGGATAGCTGAAGGTAACAATATTTTCATGGTCAACTAAGCGATAAAAATATAATAAGCAGCACTTTTAAATGCTTTCAGCTAATTTTAAACCAATGTAATATTACAATTATTATGATTATTTTGTATGTGCCTGAACTACACAGTTAAGTTCTTATGGCATTCTGAAAATCTCTAATACAGCTATTTGTTTTCATATTAATGATACACTTGAGGCCGGTGTTAAATTTTAATTTCATAATTTATAAATTTTTGAAATATTGTCATAAATATTATCAATCCTCATCTTGACTGACGGGCTAGAGGCAAGGTGCGGTCGTGGCAGTAACAGACGTGTCTGTGCCACAGAGTAGAGAAGTACACAGAGGCTAAACTATGTGGCGTTTGCTTTTGTGTGGGCGTAGCCTCTCGCTGATTGTCTGCACGAGGCTCTGGAAACGTGTGATTGGTTACTGCATGCTGCGATAGGTCACCTATTGGCTAGGCTGCTGACTATGAAGTAAGTTACCAGGCGCTGATTGGTGGAAAGTGTTCGGAAATGTTACTGAACTGTGACGCCATTTTGCTGGCGTGTGCACTTGCATTTCTTGGAATAATCAACTGTTCCTCCTCTGTATTCTCTAATGCTCCATGTGCGTGAACATTGCGTTATGCATCTTAGCTTCACTCAACTCTGAACTGGAAAGCTAGGAGTCGGGTGAGGTTCCCGTATAATACGCCCTGCTACTGCNGTGAGGTTCCTGTATAATACGCCCTGCTACTGCATGTTTTGAAAATGTTCTTTCATTTATTCCTGGTTCCCCAGTAGTATCACATATTTTGGTACTTCAACTATTAATTATTTTTGTAGATTTTTTCATAATAAATTATTTTTAACCTATACATAATATAAAACTCATAGTTTCTCTGTCTGTCTGTTAGTGCGCTTATTACTCGAGAACCACCAATCCGATTTTCGTGTTTTCTCTAAATTCATAGCTATGTTCTTTGGCCAGGTTTTAGTATTTTGTAGTTACGAAAAGTAATATAAACAAAAAGCAGTGATGAAAATAGTGAATGAAGTCGGTAAATAGTTTGCCGCAAACGCTTGCAATACGCTGTCCAAACCGTAAAAAGTGAAACAATATCAAGTAGTAAAAAATTGTGTAGAATAAAAATACCTAAAAAACTATACGGTAGCACAGAGAAATGCTAATAAGCTTTTTTACCATTTAATTTCTTAAACATATGACATCATTCAAAACATGTGAGAGAGGCGGAATCAGGGCTTCTGCTAACTCCTCTGCGCTTCTGCTGACTCGGGCAAGAGCCTGCTTTTAGTCAGCTCACACATAACATTATAGCATGTTTGACAGTCTGTTAATCATAAGGCATCTCATCACACCTCCAGGCAGGCTTTCCTGTCAGTGGTCGGTTGCCAAGCTGGAAGACAGTTGTGTTGCAACTGAAGCCATACTGTTTTCAATTTAGTAATGTAATAATTTTACATTAATGTTATAAATGTTTACAGATGAAATATAATTGTCACAGTGGTAGTGCACTTGCTGATTGATTTAAATTTGAACGAGACAAAATGGATTATACCAAGTGTAGTTTTGGTGCAAAAATCATTACACGTGGTGGCTGTACAGTAGTGTAAAGAGCTACTGCTGAAAGGTTTTAAAGTGAAACCAAGGCAAAAACTGTGCTCTCAGTGTAGAGGTATTGTGTTTGTAAGTGATGGGATTTCTGATGATGAAAGTGCACACAGCCCCAAAGAACCTGAAGATACTGGTTTGTCTGTAGATGTGATCGATTTGGAGAAGAGAGATGAATGTAAAAGCTTCATTCTCCTCTAACTGAGGCAGGTTGATCTAGGAAATTACATTCACTCAGTCAACATATGAAAATATCATATGGTAAGAAAAAATTGGAAAAGTTCCAGGCAAACATACAATGCAAAATTGATAAAGTATTAGATTTTTAAATTCCAATAAAAGGTTACAAAACAGAGGAAAAAGTGAAAGAGAAAACAGCAGATAAGGACAAGATTGTAGATATTATTAAAGTTAACTTAAAATCCATTTCAAAGAAAAAGCAAATTCAGCAACTAATCATTCCTGCTTCACTAATGTGGACACGTAAAAAAATACAAAAAACATTAGGTGTGTCAGAATATGCCGTGCGACAAGCTTAGAGACTTGTTATGGAAGGACTTAAGGACTCTTAGTTGAAGCAAATCCTAGAAGAGGGGTGAAAAAAACCTGAAATTGTTGATTTAGTGATGTGCCAGTTGTGTTGGCACTTGTTTCTTGTCTATGTAATTCTGTTAATTTCTTTCCTAATACCAAATATTTTTCTCCTCCTATACGAACATGCTCTGGTTATGATTAATAATTTTGTTTATTTACTTTGAAGTTGTAAAACAAACTTTATTGTCTGAAAATTGTGTAATGTTTAAATATTTACATATTTATTTTATGCTTTCGTTTAAAAAATAATTTTTGTAATGTTAATTAATTATTTACTTGCATAATATAATGCAAATTCTTAATTTCCAATTATCCAATTCAAAAACATAATTTGTGAATTATTATATGTCTTTTTTGACTTTAATTTATGTATTGGTTAGTCGCAAAAGACCCTGAAGTCCAGAGCATTCCTTGGTATATACAGGTTTCCGCTCAGGTTTCTGTCTTCTTCACTTTCTCGCTGTACAACATGAAGTCAGCTTACATTATTATCTTGTGGAATCTTTCATCATCTTCCAGATAAAATAGTGTTTTTATCTGCCGTTTTGGGTAAGTTTACTTGCAGATATTTGTTTTGTTCAGATGTGATCGTATTTTGTGTTTACAATCCATTTCAAGCTTTTTTTGCTATACTTTTTAGTGATTTGCCTGATAGCTTAACCTTGCGACCAACCTTCCACCCTTTTTGTGATGTGAGTCCTACACCAAATCGTGGTGTGTTCATTTAGAACATAATTCCACTCCTTTGGCCAGCGCCGCAGTAACGTCTGTAATGCAGTTTCATCGTACAAGTAACCTGTAAATTATTTTTGGATGCTGTATGTGCTCGGGAGTGCTCCGAACTTTCTCTCTTCTGATGCAACGTCTGTTATTCAATAATTAATTAATTAGATTCAAACAGTTCTACTACAAATGTACTATTTTGTTTCAACTTAATTAAAAGGATAAATTATGTATTAAAAATAATTTTGCTGTAATGTAAAATTGTTAATGTAATGATTGCAGGTACCCGACGATATAGTCACGGCCATAATATAATACAATAATGTAACAATAATAAAAAAAATATAATTTTTAAAGATAAACATATGTTGTCGGGAACATTTCTGAATATATTTTTGAGAGCTACAATTCTGTAGTAATTCATTTCATGTATCTCTTATCGTTTAATCAGCGCAAGCCATGTAAGCACCCTAAAAGCGGTTTTTTGCAACTTGATTACAAAAGTCGACATTTCTCTACTATCCTTACATTAAATATAAATTTATTATACACTAAAACCTTTCTCAAGAAATTCTCTAATTGACATTGAAAACCTCATAAAAATCCATCAAGTAGTTTAGAAGTACTAAGCAAATTCACAGACAGATGCGGATAAACAACTTTGTTTTATACTATTTAAAGATATATTTTTTTATATAATTCCTGTTATAAAATAAAGGTGGTTTTATTTGCTCCCTCAATTTTCGCTCATGGATAATATATATTTTATAACTATATTGTTTTGTTGATAAAAAAAAATTTGAGTTACACCATAAGTGTACCTAATACCTTTTTTTATATAACTTTTTTTGTAATAAGTAAACCAGGGGCACGCCCCATTCAGTAGTGAATCCTACTCTACACAGGAATCTAGATCCCACCTTCCATTTACGTACCATCCTTGGGTTGTAACGAGAGTACCTATGGATGCTCAAGTTAGTGACACGAAGGTCCTACATAACATGTGGTAGCAGTAGCTGGTGGTTCCTGTTTGTGGATAGGAGTTTTTCTATTTGTGCATGCCTGTTGCATGTGTACCTTTGAGACTTGGGCATGCGCAAATGGTGTTGGTGAGAGCTCTGTGCTTTTACATTTAAGATAAGATATTGTAGTATTCTGGTACNCCAGAACTCCTTTTAAAGGATGAATGTCAATATGAGTGCACCATAAGCAACTGAAAACACAGCAGCAGCATTTAGAAGTGCATTGCCGGCTGCTTTGAATTCAAATGTCCCTATTTCTTTGGACAAGTTGTCAGATATTTATATTGATGCAGAGTATCGTACCTGCACTACTCTCTGTCTCATGTAACTTGGCAAGATTTTGACAGTTCGACGAAAGTAGCTCAAAATGTTTACTTTTTGTTAATGTATCCTTTCGCCATCAGCAGGTGCGTCAAGTAGAGACTGTACATGTTATTAACATGCTGTCTACTAATCCACTTGCCATTGTTTTGTTATGCTAAACAAATTTTAAAATGTTTTTAGACTGACCTCTATCTAAAAAATTTGTAGGTGACTAAAGCAAAAATATAAAACCTTGAAAAAAAATTTAATATTTGCTAACTCTTTTTTAATTTATCTGAGAGAGCGAATTTGGGTTAACAGTTGCGAGACAGTTTTTGCAGTTCTTATCCTACTTTGGACTTAACAGCTATCTAATATAACTGGAAATAAAAGTAATTAGGGGGATCTTGCTTGACAACACACGTTCATTCACCAACAACTTACCAACAACCATTGCAAAGTAGTTATTCTGCTATTATTGATACCAAACAGTTCGAGTTGGAAATGTGTAGTGTGGAATAACGTAAGAGTTACTTATACAATGACTGCTAACATCCCACTTTCTTCATTTTATTATAACAGTATAGCAAAAACATGAAAACAACAACAAAATGGGTTTGCGGGAGAACAACATGGCGTTTAATGGGCGTAGACAAATCATTTACAGGCCCAATAAAACTTACTAGTAATCAAAATCGCTGTACAAGGAAATACATGTTACTTTAAAAATTATGCAGAGATCGCGGAAAAATAAAACCATTGGTATTTGTTCGTAAATTTGTTATTTTAAAAAGAAAGCTATTTTTTTCTGGCTGGTAATGCTTCGGGAGACAGCGGACAGATAACGTGCATGGCATGGCTGGGCGTGTTGTGAACTGAGTGCGTTACTCAACAGGTAGCAGCACGTTAGCCTATTCTCCTATTACTGACTCAAAAATACGCGAGTTTGAAATATATTTCATCAAACTATTTGGAAAAACAATACCCTGCAATATTCTTTTAGTCTTTTGGAATTAATATCAAGCATGCATGGAAGGCATGGATGGAGAGTGGGGATACACGTGAAAAGAACTCCCAAGGTTTAAAATTGAGTTTCATTTGGATATGGATCGTTTTAATATGTATTTCATTTTGAACACCTATACATTACTACTTCAGCACAAAGTTTAGTTTGTAACACTAACAACCACTGTTTTGTGACAACGTAAAATAAAATATATTAACTAATCTAGGAACTCTTTCATATCCTCGTATTTTCTACTTGTTGGATGTGCATCGGTAGAGCACTCAGAATAGCCAACATAATATGAATTTTTGTTCGTGTATCAGCTGATACAGGATTATGTAAATGGCACGTTGTTTGTTTCGTTTCGTATATGTAAAGTTGCCACTCACTGACTGTCATGATCTTGCCAAGTTATATGAGACAAAGAGTACTGGATAATATTATTACAAGAGTTTTTTGATAATATTAGTGAAGATAATACATCTTACTCATACCCTCGGTTATTAGAACCGTTTTAACACACCTTAAAAGACATGCTCAGTATCTTTTAACCAGGTTTGGAGAGTACGTGTCAGATGCTCATTTAACGTCACTTTAGAGCATTGTGGCTTAGACACAGTCCCTCTTTGAGGCTGTTTCCAATTTGGAGTCTCTCTCCATTAATGTTATTGATCACAGTAACGAGGACGTTCCCACCACCTCCATCACCCAACAGTTGGCTAGTGTTAATGTTAGTCCACCATTCCACCAAGTTCCAGCCACCACCCAACCCATTGCAATTAACCTAGTGGGCAACCCACCCATTTTCACACTTGCCTCAACCACCATTCCATCCACTGCCCTCCACACTGCGTCACATGTACAAACCTGATACTCACGCCATCCGACCACTGGGTTCCGGTGACCAGTGCACATGTATTCATCTGTTTTTGGCAAAATCACTCACCCACTTGAAGACATGCTGCGTAACTTCCCTGCTACTGATGGTCTTAATGTTCCCAAATGTTTTGAGTTTTTGACAGTGATTGCCAAACTTCATCAGAGTATAATAGTGCCAGAGGCACAATTGCTTGAAGTCGTTTACCCTTTCACTCAAGGTCCACTTAGTGAACGGACTAGTTTAGCCATGTCACAACATGTTTCATTTGATGCCTACCATTATGATATTCTAAATTTCTTTATTACCTCAATGTTGCATGCTCAGTTGCAAGTGAGGATGTTTAATCATTTGCAAATACTTGAGGCTCTTTCTGTGTATGTGAGCAGTGTAAAGGGGGCTGCCATCATTTTACGTTTAAACCTCCCAGAATCTGAAGTGGTCAATACCATACTAGAAGACTTAGAACCTCAAGAGCGTTCTCGTTTGGTGTGTTTCTCTAAACCCCACAGTTTTGCAGAATTGGATAGGGCATGTATACATTCCCAGAACATCAGATACCCTGACCAAAGGCGCCAGCATATCTTAAGACAACACAAATTATTTTGTGGTGCTGATAGAAAGAAATTGCCTCATGATTCTTCCACCAAAGCTGTCACTGATAAAAAAGATCAGATACAGAAATCAATGGATGACAAACCCCCTTTCACCCTCAGATACTCGTGCACGTGACAACCAACTTTATTGTAAGGATTGTAAAATGTCAGGCCACACGATTGATGAGTATTTCAAGTTAAAAAACAAGTTACGTGGGGATAACAAGTGAGCAGTCTTCCTCGTAACTCTGGCAAGTTTACAAATACTCAGTATAATGCTCACATTTTTAAAATGTGAACCTCTGCAGGCACTTTCAAAGCGGGTATTCAAAAGGTTAACACATCATGTTGAGGTAAATTTAGGGCCATTATCTGTTAGTGCTCTTGTTGATTCTGGATCTGTGTGTACCATCATTTCTGCAAAACTTTTTGACAAATTAAAAGAATTAAGGTTAGTTACGTCTGTTGAACCTTCTGACGTACAATGCTATACTGCGTCAAGGCAGGCTCTGCCGATATCTTGTTGCGCCATTTTAAAGTTGAAAATAGATCATTTCTCTTGGACACACAAATGTCTAATTTCCAAACAACTTGTTTTAGATTTTATTTTGGGTGCAGAATTCATGGCTGCTACTGGCCTAATACTTGATATTCTATTCAAGATGTTTCTTTTAAGTTTGCTCCTGATTTTAGAGTAGAGTCCAATAAAATTGTAGATTCTTTTGCGTAGTTTCATGAACAGCAGAGTTTTGCTATTGAGAAATTATGTAAAAGTTTTCCCAAGGTCCTTATCACCGATTTAGGCCTCTATTATTATTAGAATATTAGATAAAATTACTTAGCAAGGAAAATGTTAATTTTCATCCATATAGATTGGCACCACCACAGATGGAAATTTTAAAAAATCAGGTTAAAGACTTGTTAGATAAAGATGTTATTGAACAATCTACTTCCCAATATGCTAGTCCAGCCTTTTTAGTACCGAAACCGAATGGGAAACATCAGATGGTTGTGGACTACCAGAAACTAAATAAATACATTAAAATTGAATCAGTTCCTCTTCATGATCTCTAATCAGCATTTAAGTGGTTTGGAAAAGCAAAATTCTTTACACCTGATTTAAATGCGGCCAATCACCAAATCCCTTTGTCAAAAGATTCCAAACCAAATACCAGTTTTGTGTTCCTCAGAACCTGTATCAATTGTGGCGTTTGGCTTGGCCACAGGTGATCAAGTACTTACCAGGCGTTTAGATATGATTTTTCATTAAGTAAAATTAAAGTTTGTCTATAACTATCTGGATGATCTTGTTATTTATTCCAACAGTTTTGAACAGCATTTAGATCTCCTAAAAGAAGTACTTTCTCCTTTAGAAAAGGCAGGTCGCACTATTAACCAGTCGAAAGTTAAATTTGCAGTTCAACAAATTTCATTTTGGGGACATATGATTGCTTCCAGTGGAATTTATTTTGATCCAGAAAGGACCAAGTCCATTAGGAATTTTCCTCCACCACGAGATGTGAAAGGTATAGCCAGGCATTAGCATGATTCAACTTATTTGGCAAATTTATTCAGAACCATACTTAAAAGGTAGCTACTCTGAATAAATTGAGAAAAAAAAAAATTGTGAAATTTGAATGGGGTGAGCAGCAAAAGGCCTTCGACACTCTAAAGAATGATATAATTCATCTTCCTGTGTTACGTATGCCAATTTTAGTAAGGAATTTATCCTTCAAACTGAGGCTTCAAGTAAAGCTATAGTAGCTGACCCGGCTCAGGAGATTGATAGCTGTAGTCACCTGATTGCATTTGCGTCCCGCACTCTTACTCACCAAGAGAAAAACTCTTCCACTATTTATGAATTGGAATGTTTGGCCATAGATAAGTTTAGGCAATATTTGGAACATGCAGAATTTCTTCTCGAAACAGACAACCAGGCTTTGTCATGGCTTTTGGCTCATCCATGCCAACTTAAAAAAATTGTACGTTGGGAAGTTATAATTTCTTCTTTAAAATTCAGAGTGTTACACATAAAAGGAAATCAAAATGTTGTTGTAGACGCGCTATCTCGTATGTCTGATGGCACCAATGTGGAATCTGAAATACTTCCAAATTGTAATGTTTTTTCTAGTTTTCCATTAGTTTATACATCAGGGGTCGGCCCGCGGAATCCGCGGGTTCACTGTTCTTCGGTTAGGCCGGTAAAAGGGTGCAATATGAAACCCAATTTTTTTTTGACAGAGTGTTATTATTTTAATGTTTTCCTAGTGGTCTTGAGTGGTAAAGTCCATTATGGTACGAATTTTTGAATTATCGTACAAAATACCAAAGTTATGGTACACTGTACCATAATAATGGTACGCAAAATATGGACCATCTGACTGTGTACTATAGTTATGGTACACTTTTATTGTACTGACATTTATTCAAAAGGGCCTAACTAACTTTAAATCGAGGAAGGGTCCTAAGAGTAACCCCTCCCTTAAATTCCATCGAAATTGGCCAAAAACTTTGGCTTCAAGGCCCGAAAAACATAACTCCCTCCCACCACTCCGGCGATACCGATATTTCTCCGAAAGGGCATAACTGACCCACCGGCCGAGGGAGGGTCGAAAGACAACAGCCCTCCATCAAATCCCATCGAAATCGGCCGAAAACTGTGGCTTCAAGGCCTGAAAAACATAATTCCCCCCCTCCTCCCGGGTGTANTGAAAAACATAATTCCCCCCCTCCTCCCGGGTGTACCAACATTTTTCCAAAGGGCATAACTGACCCAACGGCAGAGGGAAGGTCCAAAGAGACATCCCTCCTTCAAATCACGGCGAAATCGGCCGAAAAATGCGACTTCCAGCCTT
>NQII01010514.1:0-23522 GCA_002778355.1 Clitarchus hookeri
CAACATATACATCTGCAAAGGCGGTCGGTACGATTAGTTTATCAAACGTAAATATGATGAAAGTTGAAGCTTAATATTATATCGCATGTCGCAGTGTTATCGGGAAAGGACATATTTTTTTGCCAACTTTTTTCTCATTTGTTTCTCATAATAAGTAGAAAACAAATATTAGAATTTCCTTGTTTTAATAGTTAACACTTGAATTCTAGAGACAGGGTACTCCCATTTACCGCATATATTTATTTATCATGCAGGTTTTCAATTACTTTCGAAGCAACTGGAAGGTTGGAAATCTCAAATGTTATGGTGGGCCCCAAACCAGCTGAATGCCCATTCAGCGTCTTTTGAGTCGTGCTCTAAAACTGGGCCCGAAAAATTGCCGGTCCTGCTTTTTCGCCTCACGTCTAACGCATGAGCGCATACATTCGTCTAAGTCTCGCACATTATGTGTNCGGAAAATTGTTACGTAAAATGATTTGTAATCCGAGTGCTTCAATTGTGTATACAACGTGTATCTAAAACATACTGACAAATTTTGATAGGTTATTCCNTGGAAAATTGTTAGGTAAAAAGATTTGTAATCCGAGTGCTTCAATTGTGTATACAACGTGTATCTAAAACATACTGACAAATTTTGATAGGTTATTCCTGAGCTGGAAATGGAAAGATTGAGATAGGAAACCCATGGACCATGCCAAATAGTAAGAGCGGTAGAAACTTCTAAAGTTTGAGAAAATATGATCTTTGATTGTTGTTTTTAGAGAACTGCTGGCGGGACAGAAAAAAAGTAATAGTTTCTACATATTTAAACCATAATAATTATTAAAGTGAAGGTCATGTATTTGTAACTTACCCCTGTCGTATTGAAAGAGGGTAATGCCAGCCACCCTTATTTCTTTAAAAAAAAAAAAAATTTGTGTTATAGGACAAAATAAATATTTTTGACTAGAGATTATGATTTGCTGGAAAAATCAGCAACATAAATTTTTCAACAATTTTAACTCTAATTTTTTTAGATTTTAAAGTACAAGTTTGATTTCACAGAGAAGTTGCAGAAACCTGACAAGTAGGCAACAGCCTAGGATCCAACGTTTTTTTGTAAAATGTATACAAATTTTCGGCTGCAGCCACACAGTGCCTAGCACGTAGGCAACGTAACCTACTTGGTTCTGTGGTTATTCTCTTTGCCCACTTCACAGACGAAGCGGGTGGGCAATTTTTACATTTGCTGAAAATAACATGTACTATTAATAATTAAACTCACAGTACTTATGTTGCATGTTTCTTTCTGGAGGCAGTTGGTGTGTGATTCCCTTACGTAAATTTAGTATTGTCTATGCGTCAGGAACTATCGCCACCGCCAAAAGAATTATATGCGTTTTCCACACAAATATTGGGTTCCGGGTAGTTGCAACATGAAGACCATTTCTGACAATTATGTCAAACCACTCAATAAATCAGCATCATAAGTTCATAAATCTAACCCATAAAAAAAAGTTGGCCGCAAAAATTAGGGTGGCCACCCTTTGTTAATTATGTTATTGTGGGAGATATTAATGACAGCTGGCTCTTAAGTAAAATATTCCGGAAACATAAAACAAAGTTTGGAGAATAGTAATTTAATTTCACTTCGTTTCTAATGTTTTGAAATGATAGAGTTTAGAAACTTGATGTCAAAATGTCAAGAGCTTACATCTCCCTTAATGATCAATTTAAGGAAACATTGTCACATATGTTACCCTTTTTATTTTGTAAACGCATCACCTCACGAAATTTGTCGGCTGAAAACCACCCCATTCTGTTTTTTAACCTCAATATTTCGAAAACCAGCTAAAGAATGAATCAAAATAAAGCGTTATTTCTTGAAAATATTTGTGTTCTAAATATAAAATGAAAATAGTAGCGTAACAAGAGATAATCTTCTTGGGTTGTGATATTTAATAAATTCGAAAATGAATAATTTTACTACCGATCGCTTAATTTTGTGACAATAATTATACTTATAACTGCACATATTTGCTAACATAGGGACAATGCGCACGATATATTTTATGGACCTTAATTGTCTTTAATGTTCCCATGTCACGTTTTCCTTCATATTGGGTTCAGCCGAGTTTTGCCAAGTGCTCACAACAAGACTAAAAAAACTGTCATTTTGGCAACCGATCACAATTGTATAATTGTGTAAAATGACATCAATTCTGCTAGGCTCATGATGTTTCTTGAGCCAAACTATATTTTCTCGTCATTGTGCTCAAAGTTAGTCATTTAGTGTTAAGATATTAACATTATAAGCTAAACATAACCGGACTCAGACTTTTATTTCTCCAGTAAACTTCGAGCTAACGTAGATTGTATCGATTTATTGCCATAGTTGAAAATGGATGACTAATTTGGTTACCAAATTTTACTTCTTATATTCGTTAAATGGTAGAGAAAATAGATTAAATATGTTGTCCAAAATATAAAAAAATATATTAAAAAAAGTTATTGAGTATCCTGTTAGATTACTAACTTTTGCTTTATCCAGTTTAAAACCAAAAAAACTGTAAAAGTAATTTCTCTACAATACGGACATTATTCCCGTTATGCCGAGGTTAAAATATCTAAAAGGCATTTTGGTTTGGGAGAAACCTACTGAGAGAAGACTATCTTATACGGAAGGAGAATTAACGAACCTCAAAAAGAACTCCATTGCGGAAAGTTTTAGCTACCGGTCTTCAATCCCAGGGACAGGATACATAGACCAATAGGAATCCTGAAAACTGTTAGCTTGTTATTTCAGGAATTAATGGAAGCTCCACAGTCGTGATACTTTTTGGCTTCTGGCAGCTATTACGTACCATCTGCAGTTAGTCAGTCGATTGTTGACTGTGATATAACAAAAACTTTTTAATCCTTTTGGCACTATCTTAAAAAATGGCTGTCAAAGGTGGCTATGTATTGGCTTATATGTGCTTGTAAAATACTGCCAGCACACAATATTTGGTCAAAATGAGTAATATGGTATGTTGGAAATACCAAATTAACCTAAAATATTCGTATAGCAGCCTTTTTTTAAAATAGGTACCTAGTCATGTTTAATTACTTTCATTTACCTTGTATATGATAGTATTACTTATGTGCCAAAAAGGGTGAGAATTAGTTTAAATGTTTTTAAGTTATAATGTAAAATCTTAATTTTTTCATTTGGCGCTATCTTCCAAAATTACAGATTAAAAATAATATCCGTTAATAATTTATTGCTTACACAATGAATGCTCTGCTATCTTCCAAAATTTGATTTAAATAGGTAAAATGGTTCCCGAGATATGAATTATCATCCTAAATATTAAAGAGGACGCCTTTTTGACAGGAAATTTCCGACATGGTCGAAAATCATAAAAATCGGGCGTCCATACTATGAACTATATTTGTATCTAGTTAGGTGAAATTCGGATACCGGGTTCAGAGAATGAAAAGGAAGATACTGACACGCTCGGACACGCACAAAAATACAAAAAAAAAAAAAGACATACCCATGCACACACATACAGAATACACAATAATAGACACACAGAAAAGAAAGTGATCTCATAAAAATTTATTTCCCTAGAAAACAGGGCTGAAAATCAGGCATATGATATCGCAGGTATTTCCAAAATCTCAGTTAAATGTAACACAGCCATACTGTTTAAAATAAATTTAAAAATAAAATTCTTCTGAACATACAAACACAGAAACTGCAAAATTCTTTAAATTTTGCAAAAGTTGAATTCAACTCCCTGGCAGCCAATCACAGAGGTTGACTAAGTGCACGTGTCTATAGTACTATAAACTACGATTCAATATCATAAGTTACAAATGCTGTGAGCTGATTCCCTATGCAAAATAAGATAAAAACCTTATTACTATGACCAAGTGTATGTCCTACAGCAATTCGTAATGTGGGTAGGCACCCTTTAAAATCGATACTTCTAATGGTTTTGATTCAAAATAATAAAACCTTCTTGTGATCAAAGAACAGTTCCGTGAATACTGTTGCCTTGAATCGTGGTCTGAAATCTGCGAATGATTTTTTGGTAATATCATCTTCCTTTATTGAGAAAATAAGAGGTGCCATGTTTTTATACAATAAAATGTATTAGTGTAAGCCTTTGGTGTTTATCGCTTTTAGTGATGTCATATTCGTATGCTGCACATCAATGTAAAGACAAACGCTGTCTTGGTGTAAGTCTTTCAGGCGAAGGTTTGTCAAGATGATACGTACACTTATCAAGTTGGTGGTCGCCCCACCAATCTTCAACCAGCCTCCTCTTCCCACACGAACATCATCGGGTTTATAAGCAATGCTTGGCTATTTCTCCAGTTTGTAATAAGTATTTATATCTTATTGTAGACTGCTTCCCTCATTATTTTTAAATTATTTTCTGCTTGTGGGTTTTTAACATAACCAAGAAAAGCAATATTTCTTTACAAACTATTTAATGTAAATATCTCAAACCTTGGCTCACGTGAATTAAGATTTACATGCGGGCATAACCGCATGAAAAAAAAACAACGCATGGTACGAGAGGATTGGTCATTAGGGTTTTAGAGGGGGAAAGGGTGAGTGGGTAAGTGGGTGAAGAAATTTGGGTGGCTCTTAACATCGGGTCTTGATAACAGATGAGGGTGAAGAGAGGTGAGTGTGGAGCAGCAACGGTTTTTAAAGTAGGAGGGGGACGGGAGATCCCCGAGGAAACCCATCTACCAGCGACATTGTCTGGCACGATTAGCCCTTGCGAAAACCCTGATCGCTACGGTGGGATGCGAGCAGGCTAACCGCGATGCCACCGTGGTCCCTTGGGTAGTGCTACGATTTAAATGAACATGGGTAGCGTCATAGAAAGTTCGAGACTTGCCACTCTTCTGCAAACAAAAATTCTGCGTCTATGTTCTACAATAATTCACATTCACAATGTGTCATAATAACTTTATCTTTTTCAGAAAAAGAATTCAATTTAAACATGCCGTCAATAAGGAATGAATAGAATTTTGTGGGAACCAACTCGGTAAATATCACATGCCCACAGGCCTAGTGAATTGGCTCATGGTATTAACAAAGGCATGGAAGTGTTAATGGTTGAGTCTGTTTTAATAGAGGATGTATTTCTATGGCTTCAGTTTTATTGAGTGTTAGGCTAAGGGAAAGGAAACAAAAAGAACGGGAAAAAAATGAACATCTTGTCGTCCAAATTAATAAGTTGAGCAGATAGCAAATAGCCAACTCGTAAATTTTGTTTCTTTCACTGGTCCCAGTTAGCCTTGAAAGGAATGGTTCAGTGGTGTTGAAATAGGCATATGTGTTGGACAAAATGGAATGCTTTGCATTTCATTTTAGAGTTGCACATTGCAAACGTTTGAGGACTCTCCCAAAAAGAACAAGACGAAGACAAAAAATAAGTTCGGGAATATCTAGGAGATACGATCCCATAACATGTTCTTCAATTAAAACGGAAAACAATCAAAAAGATTTTCGAGATTGTCTTACATTAATTATCTTTGTGAAGTATTTAACAAAGTGACATCCAATGCACACAAAAGTTGATGTTTTACTATATTTATTATTTTAATTTGTGTTAAGATAACAGACAGTTCGCTCAAGCCAATGAGAGGGAATGTAAGGGAAGTTCCACTGGAATGAGTCAGTGAAAAAACTATCATCACAGCCCATTAACGCAGATGGGAAATATACATTTCATTATTGATTGTGTAATTTTCGATATATAATTGAACTATTTAACTTAATTTTAACGCATATAAACATTACTCTCTACGTGACAATCACACATCTATAAATATATTGATTTCTGGCAATTTTAATTTCAACCATCGTGATTAGCGATTGTTTGTTGATTCATTTTAATTTAACTTCCCCATTTCTTATACAGACTGATTCTAAAATCATGGTACAAACATTGAGAGGTGGTAGAGCTCACTAAAACAAACAATAATTGTATAGGAATATATGGGCGGAAGTCACGCGTTGAGGCACAAACACAAAAACATAACACATTAACGGAAACATAAAATGCTCATTATCAGCATACTTAACGAGTAATTCCGTACAGAAAATGTTAAAACAGTAGCTGAAAATGCATCCACCATTGGCACGCATTCTTGGCGACCTCTTCATATGGCGTGATTGGCTGACAATGGTGGCGATAGTTGAGGGCAGTCAAACGGTGCGCCCGTGACCTGCTGCATCAGCGAACAAAGCATTTGCGCCTGAGAGTTCGGCCGTGATGGGTGATTTTACGAATAGCGAAAAGGTATACATGCATCTAATGTACGGTGCTGGTAATGGTAACGACAGAGCAGCGCTAAGGCTGTATCGGGAACACTTTCCACGTAGACGCATGCCAAACCACAAAATGTTTGAGCGATTACATCGGTAAACTTTGTGAAAATGGTTCATTTATCGCCAGTACTGATGGAAGGGGTCGATCGAGGACTGTACGACAACCACACTTTCAAGAAGTCATCTTAGACCATGTGGACGAAACACCATGCACAAGTACAAGAGCTGTAGTATGTCGTCTACATGTCAGTCAACCAACCGTATGTAGAGTTTAACACGAAGAACATTTACACCCATTCCACATACAGAGAGTCCAACCTTTGCAGACGTGTGATTACCCTCTGCGCGTGGCTTTCTGCCAATGGTTCTTGCAGTAGTGTGCGTTGCAGCCGGCTTTTCCAGCTCATGTACTATTCACAGATGAAGCGACCTTTACACACGAAGGCGTTTTCAATGCCCACAATTCTCACGTGTGGGCAACAGAAAATCCACACGCCACACGCCCACATGCATTCCAACAACGCTTCTCTGTGAATGTTTGGGAGGGTATTGTGAATGATTACCTCATAGGCCCATATCTCCTACCAACCCGACTCAATGGCCGCTGTTATCGAATATTTATGGATGGGGTTTTACCAGAATTACTGCAAGACGTTCCGATTGGCGTTCGCAATCAAATGTGGTTTCAGCATGATGGAGCGCCAGCCCATTTCAGTATGGAAGTCCGCAATTACCTGGATGCTACTTTTGGGGTGCGCTGGATTGGGCGTGGTGGGCCAGTCCGATGGCCACCACGATCGCCAGATTTATCGAGTCTCGATTTTTTCCTATGGGGGCATTTGAAAGCCCTCATGTATGGGACTCCAGTTGATTACAATGAAGACCTCGTCGCTCGACTATCCTGTGCGGCTGCACGCGTGCGTGAAATACCCGGCGTATTTGAATCTGTTCGCCAATCACTCCACCGACGCTACCAAGCTTGCATTAGTCGATGGTAGCAATTTTAAGCAATTATTATAAACATTGCTGTAAAAAGGCATTAAGCGGTGACGTTGTAAATAAACAATGTGTTGCATTTAATGTGTTATTTTTGTGTTTGTGCCTCAAGGCATCACGCCCACCCATATATTACTACACAATAATTGTTTGTTTTAGGGAGCTCTAAAAACCCCTCAATGTTTGTCCTGTGATTTTAGAATCATCCTTTTTAATACTAAGTGTGTCCTACTGTGATATGCTTTACTCCCATATTTGTTATGTTAAAAATTTATTTTAGCAGAAACTCACAACAATATAAAAACGATTCGGTATATTTTGAAAGGAAAGTATTGGTGCTAATAGTTCTCGTGATATTAGGCGGCACTAAAAGGCGGACCAATGTATACAACGAGGTAACGTAATAGTTTATAAAAATCGACCAGCCTTTTTCAGTCAAGGCACAATAGAAGCGAAAGAAAATAACCACGACAACATGTCTCTAAACTATGAAAATGGTTGAAAAGGCATTTCGTGACGTGTTACGCTTAGTTTATCACCTTTGTATAAGAACTGCTTGAAAGGGCAAACAATGCAATCTTCACATAGGCGCTTGGCTGGATATTGACGTCGTGATATACAAAGAAATTCCTTGTTGATGTAACTGCTGCATTGCTGTAGCCAATCTGTTACATTATTATAAACATATTTTTATACTGTTAACGGATAAGAAGGTACACTTCTCGAGGGAATCCCGTTTTCTGCAGAAGTATTGCTGATATTTTTTGAAAATATTTGTCCATTGTGAATTGCCCACTGGTGCTGAAATACATCAAATAATTCTTACAGGTGGGTGTATGTTTAATAGGTTACATACTAAAGTAACCCAAGCTTACATATAAAATCAAACCATTATGCATAGATAATACGGCACTCGTTGCGTAAAGGTGTCATAATTTGTAATCTTACATAGCGAAAATGGGACCAAATCGGTGACAGTCACTGAAAATAGCTCGCACTGAAATTAATTACAGACTGTTGATTGTTATGGTGGCTTATTTGCATTGATTCGAATGTCGCTTTGTACCGTTGTTAAATGGCTTTTACATGTGACCAAGTTAGGTGAAATTTTTGCAAAGCAGTTCAAGTGCTCAATGCGCATCATATGCCGAAGCATGAATAAATTATACTTATCGTACACTTTTATAATATTGCCAATTAACATTAGAGAGTATCGTACAAATATTATGTACCTTAACTTCAGTAGCGATAAATTTAAACAAATAATATCGTCTTTGTAATATTAATCCGGCTTTCTATCGCTCAACCTCCAGGAAGCAGAGAGACGTAGATGTGTATCTAATTAATTTTATGAAAGTGAATGTGTGTTTGAATTTCAAGGAAGGCCTTATGGTAATTAATATTATCATCTTTATTATACATGTGAATGTAGTTTACCTAATCTCTATTTATCGTGGTTTTTTATATATTTTTTTATAGTTTTATATGCTCAGTTTGGTACTAAGTTATTTGAGACACACTCATGCCATATTTGCCCTTTTGAAACTTTATCTGTCTATATGATAAAGGCATACTACACCCGTATGTTTGCGTAGCGAAACGACTCTCTCTCTTAGTTTGCCGTTACACAAATTTACTCGACTTTAAATGATTACCTTGTGAACGTCTGAAATACTATGTTTTGGGCAAAGGGCAAACCCCACTGATTTCCAAAAAAATTTTATTAATAAATAATAATTTTTGAATTTATTAATGGAAAAAAAACTTTTCATGTAATTTATTGTGTAAATAATTATCAACGTCTACTTCTGAAGGACGAAGGAACGAGAAAAAGTAAACGTAGAAGCCAAGCGTCTTTAGTCTTTTACCCAGAATTGACAACGAACACTACCGCGCTCATTTCCCGTTCATTTGACGGATTGGCCTGTCTGTTACAGCGCATTAATCGACTTTCACTGGATATTGTTACATAGACTGATACAACCGAACAGGATTTAATTTTTAACAGCAGCCTTTATGGAAGTTTCCTCTGTGAGCGTGTGAAATAATTTCTCAAGTATTTTTCCGCGTGCCTTAATCAATTAAAATCAATGAATCCACGTGTACCTGTGCCTGGGTGTAGAGTTTATTGGTAAAAAAAAGTGGGTGCGTGTACTTATGTACGTGCGTTAGAAGTTATACTTATTTGGCGTGACTAAAATATAATTTTATTACGTATGTTACAACTTAACGCTTATGTTCATTCCAATTTTGTCCCATATCATAATTGAATTCAAACTACATCAATCAATTGTTTTCGATTTACTTATTACATGAACGGATTATCTGTTGGTTTTAATATAACCACGTGCTATGTTGTTCACCTTGCGTTTGTATATAGCTAGACGATACGCGCATGAGCGTTGTGTCATATCCCTACCACGTTCACTGTCGAGTTTCGTTACACTGTGCGCGCGCAACTTCCGTTGCACACTAAACTTTTTCCTCAACGTGCCGAAAGAAGTATCACTTCAAAGAATTAGTAGATCGTTTCTTTTCCTATTGAAAGAAATTATGCAAACTTTCCAATACTCTGTCCTTACAAATAATTTTTTTTAAGTCGGTTAGCAATTACTGATAAGCGATCACAACCATATCTATAATTTGCCCTGGAGAATACGTTCTAAGAATAGGCGTGCATTCAGAAGCGGAATGATGATGCTGCATGTTTAATATAATGCATTTTAATATAATCGTACTCAAACGATAATTTTATTGAGAGGTTCTCTTTTAATAGACGTTATCTGCTTAATTTGTGGCGTTCCACAGAACTTTTACGCTGATATTTTGTCTGGCGCTTGGAAAGTCCGTACATATGCAGGCACCGACGATGGAGAGAGGCGCTGTCACGCTGCCAGCAAGTTGAGCCAGATTTACTGTCGCGTACGTCTGGTGTTTGGATCAACACGACGCTGTTCCGTTTCAGTGCGATCAACTTTTGTGTTGCTACTCTTCTATGTAGAGTCATTTTCTAGTTGACGCAAGCCTACCGGCTGCCAGGTAGTGGTTCAGCATAAGACGTAACTATTCACGAATGTACAAAATTATATTTCATTTCTTTCTATCTCTAGATTACATGTGACGATAAATTTCTTATTCAAAGTTCGTCAGCGGTGGCGCCTACCATTCATAAACGTAGTGTCATGCGCATGCGCGGAGGGCTAGGGAGCTGATATGTCACTTTATTCTCTTATAACAAAAGAAATATTGCCCTCGACATGCGTTACAATGCCACCGACTATCGCATCACACGTGCCGTATGCAATAAAAGGACCTTCATGAGTGCTGTGTTCTCAGTTGCAGGTCACGATGGAGGGAATTCACCTATCGGATTTTTTCGCCTCTCTGGAAGCGCTGCTAACTGTGTGCAGGATGTCTGGTTTAGAGACATTCCAGTGGCACTGGTGGATAGGTGCTGACGGCAGTGTGCACCTAAGGTTCAAGCGGTCACTTCCTGCTACAGTATATACAGTCCTTATAATAATATTGACTATTTTCAACTGGGTTTACGCCATCATGATTATGTCGTCAGTTACCCAAAATCAGCGTCCCGCTATTGCTGCCCCTGGTTTGATTTCTCTCACCTTGAATTTCCATACATGTTTTGTAGGGATAGTAAGCATGTGTTTCAATTTTCAGTCCAGGCAGGTAATGATGCAATATTTCGTTGGTATTGATCAGATGTTGTTTGAACTGCAAACTGATTAATACACCAGATGTTCACGCGGAACAGTCAAGATCTATTTTGTGACCATTATATACCTGATTGGCGTTTTACTTTCCTGTATGTGGGTATGTAAACATGAAGTGGAAGATTTAGAAAGGTGCCTAGCTCTTGTTTCAATGTTATTCTGGTATATCGTAGAATTCAATTTATTCTTTAACTTCATAAACTGGGTTTACCTTTTGAAAGATATGATTGGTATTATAAACAAGTGGCTAATAGATATAGTCCAAAATAATGACGAAAGCCTGACACATACCTCAGGTTGCATCCTTTTTCCAGTAAGCTCAAACCGTGATTCGAATATAGGACAAAATGGCAATCAAATATCACACAGCCATTCCGCAATGTTTCTTGACGATGTTTGTTCCAATATTATGTCGTTAAGGATAATATACGAGAAAGCAATTAATATAATCTCTTTATTAAATGATTCATATGGGGTTCAGTTGGCATTTATTTTACTGAATGCTTTCGCAACGTTGTTAGATAATGTGTTATATTTTTTCAACATTATGATGCCTGCAAGGGGCAATAGAGATAGTCCAATTGTTTTCGCTTCCGTATTTTGGGCACTGCTACAGATGGTACAATTTTTCTTCATAGTTATCTTATGCAATGCTGCGAGCACAGAGATAAGAAGAACGCTAATAATAATTCAGGATCATTTAATAACACAACGACACGATTATCAGTCGTGCGAACAGCTTAAAATATTTTTAATTCGATAGCTGGTAGGGATATTTCGCTTAGTGCAGCTTATCTCCACAAACATGACATATCTCTGTTTGGGTCTATGGCTACATCTGTGATGTCTTACTTTGTAGTCCTACTTTAGTATGTAATTGAAAAAAATCTAAAGTAACCACTTTTTAGAAATTTTTTTTACCATTACACATAGTAGGTGCAATTGATACGTATTTTGTGTGTATAAATGTTATTAATCATTGAATAAACTATTCATGCAATGACCCAATGCTATATAGAATTTTTTAAATTGTTTTGTACGTTATTGTATTTGCATTCATGTCAAAAAATTTAGCTCTTGGAATGTTTAGTACCGTTTCAGATCCACAGATATTTGCCCGAATGCCTCTCATTACTTTGTGGTCGTGTACAAACTAAAGGTTGTTACATTGTATTGCAACATATCTTTTCTGATATATAGTGTTGTAATATTTGGATAAAAATTTATTTACAGCAAAATTGAGCGTTAAAAACAGAAATTTATTTTTTTTTTTTGTATATTAGTTGTTTTCCAAGCTAAGGTTTGGAAGAAGCTATTAGAGCGCACAAATAAAAGGTAACTGTTTCCAATATTTTCCATAATTCAAAACAAAAATAATAATTTATATTGGTGCGTTGTCCTTAAAAATGCTTGTATCTTAAGCAAATCAATGAGTGGAATAAAACTTAAAAGTACTGTATTAAATACCTTCCGACTTCTAACACATAATAACCTAAACAATATATTAATGTCGAATGTGTGATAAAGAGGCATGGGTTGAAGAATTCTGCAACTGCATAGCATTTCCACTTTGTTGTTCAGTATAGAATAGAGATTTATGCTGCTTTTTACATCGAGCTCTTGACAGTGTATGAAGGTGAGGTAAGTTGAGTATGGAAAAGCAACGCAATGCAAGGGCGCGGGAAACCGGAGATTGCCGAGATAACCCGCCGAACATCCGTATCGCTCGGCATGATTCCCACAAACGCAAAACCGGTAGCGTCATCACCGAAAATATTACCCGGTTCACGTAGGTGTGAGGTGAGCTGTCTGACCACTACACCACCGTTTGATGCGTGGCTAACAAGTAAAGGAGGAAACTCCACATTTATTATTTTAGTCCGTTATTTAATTTATTTGGCACAATTGTGCTGATACTGATGCACCTTTAAGTGTCTTGAGTGATAGCAGTATAAACAAAAGTAGTGTAAGAAAGCACGACAATAAAAGGCACTATAAATGGGCAACGTTTAACCTTTGTTTAAGAACAAAGAGAAGAGGATATTAAAGAGATAGAAAACACATCACCTCGTGTGTATATGTCAAGCTGATAATGACGGCAATGGTATCATTACAAGATTTCTTAGTGCAAGTGAAGTGACAATTTCTGTGGTGTAACTAAAACTGCAATATTTTTTCTGTACATGTTAGTAATTGCAAATCTGGTGATTTAAGAGACTGAGCGAATTTTTTTGCTCCAGATAGTGATTTCGTCCTCACTGAGAAAATATTATATGTATTGGCATTTCATTTCTTTTAGTTTCATATCGGGAAATACCATTGCACTTTAATTAAATGTTACCATTTCAGTAATAAAATAATTTGTACATAGAACTTGTGTCGTTTAAAATCAAAATAACTTTGGTGATTCAAATATTTTGTTTTTAACAATTGAATTTAACTATATATAACCTTTAAGTAATTCCCGAACATGGATCATCAATGACAACGAGATTCATGTAATTGTTTAGGATTAGCTTAAGTTATAAACATGGGAACAAATATGATCTTGTCAGTCAACTGAGAAAGAAAATTTCGACCCTTAGTGAAATAGGAATTTGTATTTCGCAACATTTTCAAATGTGTTGGAGATCTCCGCGGCCGTATTTCTGGTACCACAAGACTAGTGATGTCAGAAATACAACCACAGAGATATTATATTTAAAGGGGCTTTGTTATGGTACGATAAAAACTATAAAAGTTTCACGGAAATAAGTTATTTTACAGTTAATAATAAGCAGTATGGGAATTTCTCCTCGGCCGTTAAAAGAGCAAATCAAAATTGTATTGCACTCCAGAATCTTATGTAAACCCTTAGTATAGCGTCAAATATATTATCCGTAAATCTTATTATCTCGGCAAAAACTACTATTATGCTGCCATATGATTTTATTCTTAGTTTTTAAAATTCGCATCTAGCAGTAAAAAATTTAACACTCCATTTATGAAAGTGGTACAAATGATGTTTGCGTAACTTGTTCCTGCTATTATGCATTTGGGCTAGAAAATTATACACAATGAACTCATAGGAATTAAAGAAATGGAGAAATTTTATATTAAAATGGCCTCATATTGGCTGAAGTTAGTCTGTCGGAACCAATGTGGAAACTGCATCCGTAAACTCACTCGTTTCATTCTTGACTGAATGATTAAATTTCATCACTTTTTGTGAAATTGCAGCAAGTTATAAAGAGCAATAATAAAATTGTAAAAACCTTAATAAAAATCTTTGTTGAAATGTTATTTACAATTGACAAAAAGAAGATGCTTCTTAAAACTTGTCAAGAATATAATATTATTAGTGTAATGATCACACATAAATATTTACATGTTAATTACCTTTAGAAATTAAACATCTATGTAACACTTGAGTGCGTAACAATATGATGTATTAAACAAATAGTTTATAATAATTAAATTGTATAGGCGTATACACTTATTTCCACACACAAATGTGAACTCCTTTAAAACTATGTACTTGTTCATGATGTAGAGTGTGTTCTTGTTATATGTTTATATAAATAAACTAACCTATTATTAAATTTACAAATTTTGTCTTGGTGATGTAGTTATAAGTTTATTGTAGGTGTAAATATAGAATTGACACAAATAAATGTTGTACTTGAATGTGTGAATAAGTGTTTACTGTACTTCATTATCACATGGCTGAATGCAGAGAGTGTTTCAATCAGGCTCTCAGAGACTTAGAATTCTCTGAGACATCTATTGTGGCGTATCGTTAGTTATATAGTTACATATCAATTGCGCGCATTATACTTAAGCGTGTTTCTTAAGTATTATTGTTTACGTACGGCATGCTGCAGAGTAAGTAAAATCATAGCGAATACTGAATAAGGCTAGGAACAAGTGAATGAACAGATAGTTCTTTCTCTTGGATTATGCGATTGGCTTCTGCTTACAAACTGACTGTTTATAATTAGCTCCTGATTGCGGTTTGGTTCGAAAGAAGCTGTGCAAACGGCTTTTAGAGCATTTAAAAATGCTTGCCAGGCTAACAATCTCTGATTTGTTGAAATAAATGTTTTTTTCCTTCTTTCAGCTCTGTCTGTAATTATGCAGCATGGACGAATTAATATTGCTGTCAAAAAATAAACAAGTTACAGTTCGTTAGTAAAAGGGCATTGTATAATTTTATAAGACTGTTAAAATTGTTAGCTTTTAAATTTCTTGTTTAATGTGAGTACAATGAAATCGGTCTCTTATAATATCAATGTATTCAGTAGTTAGAGTAGTAATAACTAATTGAGTTGTTTGATTAATTCTTACAGATCCGTTCTAATATTAATAAATTTTTGACTTTTCTTAAAAAATATATGCATTTAAGGTTTGAAATTTAAAGGCGGTAATAAATTAAGATCTGACTTCCTCGTGATCAATCTATAATTAATAACACAACATTAACTGAATTGCTTACGTGATAAATAATGTGCGTAACAATTTTTTACTTACAATTTGTAATCTTGGTATTAAAATAATGCACTCTGGGATACTCGGTAAATAAAAAATGTAATTTTGAGGATGATAACCAATTAATGATATTACTGTGATGCCACGCATAAAAACACACTGTAAATTGTAAAGTTCACTCCAGCGAATATTACTTCATAGAGGTTTTCCGCAAGTAAAATTACAAGGATGGTCTACACGTATCTACACTACACATTTCCGAAATTGTACGCCAGTTCCTTGCCTTGAGCACGAAGCTTTACTGTCTGGAGGGGAAATTTTTTTCTACTTATCCAAAATTGTTTAAGCTATCTACATGCGGAACTCATGTCAGATAGCATGCTGAAGGGTTCTGTTTCCTTGCCTGCTGTGAAATATCGACAACAGTAGTCGCCCATACGATAATGCTACTGCGTTGTTTGTGTTCAATTAGTTATAGTGGACCAAGAACACGAAATGTGGGTTTTAATGTCAGATTTGTAGTGAGCTTAAGCAAGACCTTCTGAGCCCGTGGATGTGAAGTGGATTAAAGGTGTAGCAGCTACAAAACGCAGGATCAGGGAAGTGGCACTACTCCAAGAAAACCCACCGAACGACAATATCGTCTTCCACGTTTTCCGAATAAACATGTATCAAGGTGAGACTCACCTGGGCACGAATGTGGATGTCTTTGGTTAGAGCCCTTTCGTCAGCGGTACAAAAGCCACATAGATGCAGTAAGGGGGTGCGCAGTGGTAGCACTCAAATCAGTAGTCCTTAAGTCAACTGCCCTAAAGTTAGTAGACGCAAATTCAGTAGCACTGAGGGAAACAACTCTAAAGTCACTAGCTCCAAAACAACTAGCCCTTAAGTACCTTTAGTGTTAGTGGCATTAGTGCTGCGGACTGTTAACCAGTGTATGTAACAACCCCTTGAATACTCAGGTATCAGAGCTTGCACGGAGTGAACCGCTGTGTTGCCGGAATCCTCATCGCCATAATCCCGGCCCTTTTGTTTACATTGGGTTCGAGTTCCGGTCGCAGGGCGGAGTGATGAGCTGCGATAGAGAGTTTCCAATAATACTCGAGCCTCTGTCTCCCGGTCTGCGTGCACTGGTTGGCCCACTTGACCTTCTGATGTGATGACGGGCATAAGTACGTTTCGCTGTTTATCGCGTCTTCTGGTTTTATTCACGGTTAGCCTTATTTAAATAATCTTTGCCCCAGGAATGTAGCAGCTTTTTCACAAGGAAAGTGTGAATACTCGTCTATAGTCCAGTCATGGTAACCTTTTCTTTTGAAGCCTAGCTTAGGTTCCGCTTACAGGATATTCCTCTGAATCATGCAAAAACAAAGGTAATTTGAGTATAGTATATTACTCCAAAAAAACAGTGCACCACATTTGGCGCACTTTGGGAAAATTTTTTTTGTATAAAAACTATTTATTTCTATGTATTACAAACATTTATATTTTCTCTATGTTTATATATATATAAGTTATAAATAAAATAGTATATCCTATAAGCAAATTATATGCAAAATTTCAATACATAAAAAACTAAGAAATATTTATGTTAACGCATGTTAAAGACTTTATGATACACGACATATTTAGAAAACAACGAAACAAATCGCTAATGGGATGATTTTTCAAAGACTGGTTTAAGAAAGTACGTTGAAACCGCATATAGGCTATAGCTGGAATTAAAATGACGCCACACAGGCATGTCTGCGCAGATCTTCACTAAGTCACAAAACAACGAAATACTTTAAATACTTGATTATTAGTAGTATCCCAAACCAATTTCCATGAAAATATGAGTATAAAGGAACTTTGTTACGTTTCATACGGTAATTATTCATTTTCTGTATAATTTTCGAATGAAAATTAGTTCTATGAGTTGACCTTCCTTCCTGTCTGTGGTTCCGTATGTCCCTTGAAAAAATTTGTAAGTCTGAACTGAATCCGAAGTTAAATTACGAGATATACATTTTTATATCGGTTTACTCGTTCGTTATTGAACTGTGCGAGTCTCTAGAAACTGGAGAGAGAAATAGATTTTGTAAGGAACACACCCTCCCAAATTATTTGTAGTCACAACAAAGTAGTATTTTAGTGGACACAAACGGTTGGATATGACAACTAAATTATTTTGTGGCACCACAAAAAAAGAATATTTATCATTGTTAATACCAACAAGATGTTTTGGGTCTGCTACAAATAGTATTTTAGTGAACACAGAGTTTGTAAATGACAACTAAACAATTTTCTGCTCAACACAAAAAATGGTAGCTGTATGAATATCAAAAATTTATTTTGTAGCAACCACCAAATAATACTTTAGTGTCCACAAAATTTTGGTGATGAAAACTTAATAATTAAATAATTAAAAGCACGACATAAAAAAATAATATTAGCAGTCTGAATACCTACAAAATGTTTTGTGGCTGCAACTAGATAATATTTTAGATAACAAGAAAGTCTGCTAATAACCACAAAATAATTTTGTGGTCAACACAACAAATAATAGCATTGGGAATACCAACAAAATGTTTTCAGCTCTCACCAAAACCAATTTAAAGAACACATATGTTTGGTGATGACATCTTAATAATTTATGAATCAGTACAAAAAAAAAAAATCTGTGTGTATAACAACACGATGTTTTGTGGCTGCTACCAATTGGTTTTTCCAGTGAGGCTTTGTATGATCGACATGTCGCGAAACGTAATAGTAATTTACTAGTCGCTGCTTAGCAAACAGCGTTAGGATATATTGCTCGCCAGTGACGCCATTATGTTAAGAGCACATAGCTGGAGCTAGCTCTATAAGTAGGAGTTTCATATCTATATTGTTGAGAATTCTGATGTAAGGACACCACATTTTTAAAATTTTCGACCACTTTATGTATTTATTTTTAAAAAAATTGTCGTGTTTGATTTGTAAGTGCATTGATGTATCTCAAGAATAATTTAAAATATTTGATCCGAAACCGTTATGCGTCCATCTAATAATGTTGGCACTTCATTCAGAAAACGTATATCTTCTATAGTTACATGTTTTGCAAGCTAGAGGAATCTGAAAAAATTTACCTCTTACTGCCATATCTCAGGACTAACTTTGGCGATTCCCGCTATACTTGACATACAATCTGTGATGCGGCGGGCTATTTCAATTATACATCATTGTGAAACTTATGACGTTTAATTTCAAAATGACGGCCATATACATGTATTATGTTAGTATGCTATGATCAGCTGGGACTTTATTTTTACAAATTTTTGTATTCTAGCAGTATCAAGGCTATATAGCCGCCATTTTATAACAAAATGTCTGACATACTTAAAACATATCATTTTATACGATCTGCAGCAGTACTTCTTGTTTTTCAAATTTGGTAGGACTCCGTTAAATGTTTACTTAGATATGACATAAAAACTTATTCTTTTGGCACTATCGTACAAAACGGCTGACAAAAGTAGCTATGTATTGGCGTATGTGATTATTGTAAAATACTTTCAGCTAACCAAATTTGGTCGAAATTTGTAATTTGGTATAGTAGATATACCAAATAAACCTAAAGTATTCGTATTGCCGCTATTTTTAAAATAAGTACCTCATATTGTTTATTAACTTACGTTTACATATCGTATAAAATTATTACTATATGTGCCAAATTTGTTGAGAATTGGTTGAAATGTTTTCAAGTTATAATGGAAAATCTTAATTTTTAAATTTAGTGCCTTCTTTTAAAATGGCTAACTAACAACAATATCCGTATAAAACTTTATATCATACACAATGCTCTGCTAGCATACAACATTTGGTTTAAATCGTTAAAATCGGTAAAATGTTTCCAGAAATATGATTATTACCCTAATTTTTAAAAAGGCCGCCTTTTTGAGACTAAAGTACTGGCGTGGTAGAAAATTATAAAAGTCAGGTGTCCTTACTATGAACTATATTCGTATCTAGTTTGGTAAATTTCTAAAGCCGCATTCAAAATTTTAAAATGTGGATACAGACACTCTCGGATACTCAAACACACACCAAAAACACACATGCACACACATACAATATACACAAACACAGACCAACAAGTAGGAAAATGATCTCATGAGCCTTTCTTCTCTTCGCGATGTAGGCTGAAAATCAGGCATATGATATCGCAGCTGTTTCCAAAATCTCCATAAAATCTAACATAGCGGTACTATTAAAAATAAATATACAAATAAAATTCTTATGAACCTACAACGACAGCTACTGCTAAATTCATTAAATCTGCAAAAAATAAATTGAACTCCCTGGCAGCCAATCACAGAAGTTGACTAAGTGCACGTGTCTATAGCACTATAAACGATTATTCAATACTTCAAGGTACAAACGCTGAGGCGATTCCCTATGAAAAATAAGATAAAAGCATTATATATATACTAGCAAACCCGGCGAACTCCGTTTCGCCACCAGATGGCTTCGTTTGGTGATTAAAACATGAAGAAAATTTTTTTTTTATATTTGAAAAGGAAAAATTTTATTTCATTTCACAACAGTAATGAATTGAACTTCTCTAAGTAAATGAAAGTGAATCCAAAGTAAATACGTTTCATTGAAGTGCTCTTTGGTAAACCACATTTTTTGTTTTTTGGTCTGACGTTAACACAAACAAAGCGGATGGTTTCCCAACTCGTGAACACGCAACGTATAACTGCCCATGTGAAAAACAATGATTTTCTAAATTTATCCCGCAAACACTAAGCGATTGGCCTTGCGACTTGTTAATTGTCATTGCGAACGCAAGGCGAACTGGAAATTGCAATCGTTTGAAGTCAAACGGAAGATCAGTCGGAATCATTGGTATTCGAGGAATACATACATTTTCACCTGCGTACTTTCCGTTAATAATGGTTGCCTCAATCAAATTCGGCATAAGTCTTTTTACCGAAAGTCGAGTACCGTTGCAAAGTCGCGGTGGATTCAAATTACGCAATATCATAATAACTGTACCAACTTTGAGTTGCAAGTTATGTGGTGGAAATCCTGGTAACTCCAGAGAGTTCAAAAACTCCGTTGGATAATTTACTACATCATCGGGATCTCTTATGGAATCAACGGATTTGTATGTCACCAAATCGCCAGCAATTTTTGATTGAATGGTGAAATTCAGTGCGTGTACATCATTATTCTTTGCGGCAAGAATTGCTCGTTGACTTAACCAAGCATAATTCTGATAATTCTCACTAATGTTTGGGAAAACATTTTCAATAAGAGCTAATTGAGAGTCTACAAATCGGCAAAATTCGTTGGTAAGAGTAATTAATCCAGATGTCGCATCAACTGGGACTTTTCCATTTCCAACAGCTAACAATTGTTTGGAAAATTGTGCAGCACTTTGATCATTTTGAAGTTGAACTCTCATATTAGTGGTTAGCGATAATGTTTTTACGTTATTCCATAAAGGTGATGCCTTCAGGCAAGCATTCAATTCATCTGCAGGCGTTCCACGGGGAATTACTGGCAACGTCTGCCTGAAATCGCCTGCCAACAATATCATCAAGCCGCCAAAGATGTTGTTATTTCGCCGAAGATCCTTCAGTGTGAAGTTAAGTGCTTCAAGTGATTTCTTATGTGCCATTGTGCACTCATCCCAAACAATGAGCTTGCATTGCATCAACAATTTTCCCATTGCACTGGATCGGGAAATATTGCATGTTGGAATATCAATTGTGTTTAAATTGAGTGGCAACTTAAGCGCAGAATGTGCAGTACGACCGCCATCTAGAAGAGTCGCCGCAATTCCAGATGATGCTAACGCCAAAGCTATGTCACATCTTGATCGAATAGTGGCCAAAATAAATGAAATGACAAATGTTTTCCCTGTTCCTCCAGGTGCGTCCAGGAAGAATAGACCACCAGTATTATTGTCCACCGCTTGCATTAATGTTTCGTATACTTGTTTTTGCTGTTCATTCAGCAACGGCTCATTATTTCGAACGAATTCCTGCAATGAATCAACATTGTATTGCAGCTCTCGATTTAATTCTTGGTTGAATGCATCGTGCATCGATCGATTTGGCGCAATCATTCCTACTTCAATCAGTAGCTTGTTTGCAATAGTCAAGCATTGATCCTCAATCAGAATCAATCCTTCATTGTAGATTTCATCGGTTATTTGGATGTCAGGATTATTCGTTTGAATGCGCAAGCGATGCAAGATATCTTCACATATGTCGTCTTTGTATTTGTTCCATAACTGAATTGGTTGTGAAGGAAAACATGTGGTGATGATAATTGCGAACAGCGTTCGTATTTGGTACGCATTTGATGAAACAACTGAATCCGCAAGTGTTAAATCCCAATGAGAATCGTTCTCCAGCAAACCCAATAGTTGACATGCTTCTCGATATGTTTGGCATTGGTGGCCATTCACAGTTTTCAAATGCGCGAATGATTTTGGTCCACGTACATGTACCAACAGCAGTCGCAAATAAAAACATTCATCATTTCTAGGATGAACAGTATACATGCGACCTAGTGCATCAGTGGAAAACACCTGTGGCCAATCTGGAACTGGGGTTCCTTGTTTGCGACGTTGGAATTTCTTTGTTGATTGATTCCAAGTGTAATACTTGGGCATTTCAACGTACATCAGCGTCGCTGCGAATGGATCTGCTTCACATATTGCAAAGAAGCTAGTCAATGTTGTCGATGGTGGTCTCTCAGCTCGTTGTGCCGCATTAGCCTCAGTGAAGTAAACTCTTTGGCCATTTTCCAAATGCACTGCTAAATGTACAACTGTGGGATATCTTTCATGAATTTGAAATGACAATAATCGCCACAGTGCTTCATTAGTACTGACGTATCTGCCCATTTGGAAGTTGCTGATTTCGTCATTCGCATTTTCCGACGCAATACCAAACACAGCCATGTCGCTGCCTTTTGTGACGTACTTGCACAAATATTTGATTGATTTGGCCGAATGACAACTCTCAACGTTTGCATGTGTTTCGAAAATTCGTGATAGCAGCGGGCAATATGGTACAATGAATTCATTTCCGATCTCAATCTCTTGATTTTGAACTTTAACTTTGATAGTTCGACCATTATCTTCTTTTGAACGCCGACGATAAACTGGATATCCATCGTTCCCTGTGACTGTTTCAGCAACTAACGGTCGCGGATATCGTTTTGTGCACTTTCCATCAGCCATGCAAGGCGATAATGGATTTAATGCACCGCACGGTCCATGGACCATCTGTGTCGTCACAATGTCGTGTAGATGGGGATCAGTGACTGGATCAGGAATTTCAGCTGATATGATGTCATCCACTTCATTTGAATGTAATTTGTTCAGCAACCAAATTAGGATATGAGCATGCGGTAGTCCACGCTTCTGCCATTCCACCGAGTACATATAACAACGTGTGTCACCAAAAACTCGATACTTAGTAAGCACATCCATCATAACCTTGAGTTTTTGCTGAAATACTCTGGCGATTATGTCATGGCGATCTTGCGGTTTTTGGCCCGGTTCCAACTCACGTTCAATTTCCGTCCACTTCGGATTGCATGTGAACGTAATAAATAAATCCGGAGTTCCATAATTTCGCACGTACGTCATAGCGTCTTGAGCGTATTCGTGCATGTGGCGTGGGCTTCCGATATAAGATGATGGGAGAATCGTCAGACGTCCAATATTCTGAACATCACCATCTGAATGAATAGCATCACGCAAGTGTATATAGTCCTCAGATCGTAGCTTTGCCTGATTGAATCGGATGAACGCTAAACGTTCGGTCTCGACTTTGACATACATGTCGACAGCGAATTGCTGGAATAGCCGACGGCACTTCAGAATGACATTCTCCTCATGTGTACGAATCATCATACGATACGCATAGTAATTCATTGCGCTTAGATTTTTATTCGTTGATACGCCTGAAAATGCAAAATTAAATGAATTGTTAATGGAAACCAATAATAGCAATAAT
>NQII01010514.1:24547-35446 GCA_002778355.1 Clitarchus hookeri
TGACCGAGTGTATGTCCTAAAGCAATTCTAAATGGAGGTAGGTGCTCTTTAAAATCGATAATACAAATTGTTTTGATTGATAATAATTAAACCGTATTGTGATCAAAGAAGAGTCCCGCGAATACTGTTGCCGTGAATCGAGATCTGATATCTGCGAACAGTTGTTTAGTAATGTTATTTTCCTTAAGTGAGAAAATAAGAGGTGCCGTATTTTTATCCAATATAAAGTATGTGTTTAAGTCTTTAGTGTTTTTCGCTTTAAGTGATGTCATATTGGTATGCTGCACATTAATGTACAGACAAGCACTGCCTTGGTGTAAGTCTATCACGCGCACGTTTGTCAAGATGATATTTACACTTATCAAGTTGGTGGTAGCCCCACCAATCTTCAACCAGCCTCCTACCCCCACCAACCTCATCGACAACTAAAATGTTTTTATAAGTAATGCTTTGTCATAACTCCAGTTTTTAATAAGTATTTATAATTTATTGTGTGACTGCTTGCTTAATTCTTTTCAAAATATATCTGGTTTGTGGGTTATTACATGACCAAGAATAGTAATATTTGTTAACAAATTATTTCATGTAAATATCTCAAACCTTGGCCCACGTGAATTAAATGTTACACGCGTGCATAAACACTTGAAAAAAAAACCAACGCATAGTACGTGTCGATTGGTCATAAGGGTTGATGAGGGGGCAAAGGGAAGTTAAAAGCTTGAAGAGATTTGGGAGGCTCTTAAAATCGGGGTCTGGAGAACCGATGAGGGTGAATTGAGGTGAGTATTGAGCAGCACCGGAATGAAAGGGTGGGGGAAACGGGAGATCCCCGAGGAAACTCGCTGACCAGCGGAATTGTGCAGCACGATTACCACTTGCAGGAATCCGGTTCGCCATTTTGCGAGGCAAGCATGATAACCGGTCGTCCTCATTGGTCTCTTTGAAGACGGAAAAGATACGATATAAATTAAGATGGGTAGTATCATAGAAAGTAAGAAACTTGCGACACTTCTGGAAACAAATACTCTGCGTCTTTGTATTAAAATAATTCACATTCAAAATTTGTCAAAATTACTGTAACTTTATCAGAAAAAAAATTCAATTTAACTATGTTGTCAATAAGGATTTAATGAAATTTTGCGGGAATCAAATCGGTGAATTTAAAACTTCACAGGCCCAGTTAATTGCAAAGACATGGAAGGGTCAAAAGTTGAGACGGTTTCAATACAGGATCTATTTTTATTGCTTTAGCTTTATTGAGTATTAGGCAATGGGAAAGGAAACGAAAAAAAAAATTAAAATGAAATAAACTTCCTTTTGCCCAAGTTAATAAGTTGAGCAGATGGCAAGTAGCCAACTCGTAAAATTTATTTCTTTCATTGGTCCACTTAGCCTCGAACGGGAAATATCCACAGGTTTAAGACAAACGGAAATACTTTGTATTTCAATTTAGATTTGCACACTGTAAATTTTCGAAGACTCTTCCAAAAAGAACAAGACAAAGACAAAAAATTTTTTTGAAAGAACTAGGAAATACGATCCCATAACATGTTATTAAATCTAAAACGGAAAATAAAGAAAAAGAAGTCCCAGATTCTCTAACATTCATTGTATTTTTGAATAAATTACAAGGCGACATCCGATGCACACAAATGTTGGTAGTTTACTCTCTTTGGTAGCAGACCGTTAACTCAAGCTAATAAGTGGGAATGTAAAGCTAGTTACACTGGAATGAGTCGGTGAAAAAACTATCATCACAG
This sequence comes from Clitarchus hookeri, assembly GCA_002778355.1. Classification (NCBI taxonomy): domain Eukaryota; kingdom Metazoa; phylum Arthropoda; class Insecta; order Phasmatodea; family Phasmatidae; genus Clitarchus; species Clitarchus hookeri. The sequence continues at coordinate 26,308 of NQII01010514.1, forward strand.
CCCGTTAACACAGATAGGAGATAGACAATGGACTATTTAAATTAATTTTGATGCAGTGAAAAACCACTCACTACGTAACAACCACACATTTAGGAATATTTTGTTTTGTGGCAATTAGTGTTCTTTGCTTGTAGTAAATAATGATGCCGGGCCCGCAGTTGAACAATTACAATTTCAACCATCGCGATTAGCGGAAGTTTGATTCCACGAAGTTTAGCTTCACCATTGGTTATATAACACAAAGCATGTTCTACTGTGCTATTCTTTAATCGCTAATATTTTATGTTGAAACTTTATTTTAAAATAACTGGCAACAATATAACAGCCGGTCTATATATTTTGAGAAGGACGCATTGGTGCTAGTAATTTTCATGATATTTTGGTGGCAATAAAAGGCGGGCCAAGGTATACAGCGAGGGAACACAATAGTTTCTAAATATCGACCGGCTTTTTTAAGTTGAGGCTCAAGAAAAGCAAAAGAAATTATCCACAATGACATGTCTCTAAGCGCTGAATATTTTGAAAAGAAATTTTGTGACGTGTTACGCTTAGTTTATCACCTTTGTATCAATTTGCACAAAAGGGCGAACAATGCAATATTCACATAGGCGCTTGGCTGAATATTGACATCGTAATATACAATGAAATTCCTTGTTGACGTTACTGCTACATTGTGACAATCTGGGGCATTCTTACAGCCATTTTTTTTCTACGGGTAACGGAAAGAAGACACTTTTCGAGGGAACCCCGTTTGCTGTAGACGTGTTGCTGATAAGTTTCTGAAACTCTTTGTGGGTTGTGAATCGTCTTCTGGTGACGAAATACATCAAAAATATATTACAGGTGTGCGTGTATTTCATTTATTTAAATTTTATTATAATATCGCCCTCTTTAGTGCCGCTTGTGTAATAGGTTACATACTAAAGTCATCCAAGTTCACTTATAAAATCAAATCATAATGCATGGCTTTTGAGGCATTCGTAGTGCAAAGGTGACATTCTATTTAATCTTACATAGTTGAAATGGAGCCAAATCGGTGACAATCAATGAAAATAGTTCGACCTGAAATTAAATACAGTTTGTTTATTATTATGGCAGCATTTTGCATTGATTCAAATGTCACTTTGTGCCGTTGTAAAAAGGCGGTTACATGTGACCAGGTTAGGTGAAATTTTTGCAAAGTTGTTTAAGTGTACAGTTAAAATCTATTACTCATGCATGAAGTAATTTCTAGGATAGTACGCTTTTATAATATATCCGATTAACATTGGACAGTGTCAATAACATATTACATAATTGAATTTCAGTAGCGAGGAATATAAATAAATAATTTAAGGTTTTTTAATATTAATCCGGCTTGCTATCGCTCAACCTCCAGGAAGCAGAGAGGCGTATGTTAGCGTCTAATTAGTTTTCAGTAGCTGGTTGTATTTGTCAATTTCAAGGAAGGCTTTACGAAGGTTAATACTTTTATATTTATTATACATGTGATTGTAGTTTCCATAATCTCTTAATATAGTATTTTCTTTAATTTTTTCTTGGGTCAGTTTGGTACTAAGATATTTGGACACTCTTATGCCACATTTGAACTTTTGAAAGTTTAACTGTCAATATGATGAAGGCGTACCACAGCCGTGTTTTTGCGTGGCGAATCGATTGCTGTTAGTTTTCCGCTGCACTAGTTTACACAACTTTAAGTGATCACCGTGTGAACGTTTGAAATACAATGTTTTGTGCGATGGTGCAACTCCACTGATTTGCAAAAATTTTATTTATAAATAAATTAATTTTTTAAGTTATTATTGTCGAAAATGCTTTTCGTGTAATTTATTGTGTAAATTAATATCAACGTCTCCTTCTCAAGCACGAATAAACGAAAAAACTAAACGCCGGCCCCTGTGTCTTTCGTCTTATAACCAGAAACAACAGCGAATACAACTCTGGGAAGCTCAATTACCGTCCATTGTCAGTCTGTAGCAGCCCCTTAACAGAATTTTACTGGCTCTTATTCGACGAACATATATCACTGTTTCGGATTTAAATTGAAGTGACAGCGTTTATGGAAGTTTTTTGTTTGTGTGCGTGCGAGATATTTTTTTCAGGTATTTTTCCGGCTGCATGAATTAAATAAAATGAATAAATCCCCGTATACCTGTGCATGGATGTAAAGTTTATTACTGGAAAATATCTGACGTGACCTTGATCAATTGGCAGATCGTGTTACGTTTTTGTATTGATAGAAATTTTGCAAGTTTTACGATACTCAGCTCTATTTGCCGAGACATAAGGAATAGAGTTAATTTTAATAAGTCAGTCAGCATTTACTGATAAGTGATGACAACCTCACCTAAAATATGCCCTGGAGAATACATTTGGAGAATAAGTGGGCGTACAGAAGCGGAATGATGCGGTTGTCTGTTTTAATTTATTCGAACTCAAACGCTGCTTGGTTGAGAGGTTCTCTGTAAATCGACATTGTCTGCTTAATTTGCGGCGTGTCGTAGAATATTCAACCTGATATTTTGGCTGTCGTTTGGAATGTCCGTTCACATGCAGGCACTGACCACTGTCGCCCGCGTCTGGCGTTTGATCAACACGAGGATGCTCTGTTTCTGTACGATCAACTTCTGTGTTGCTTCTGTATTCTGTATTGTCGTGTACCAGTTGACGCAAGCCTACCGGCTGCAAAGTTGTGGTTCATAATATGACGTTATGACTTCCCCAATGTTCTATGTGCAACTGTTCGCGAATGTACAAAAATAATTTTTGTTTCTTTCCATATCCAGATTACATCACTCAATAATAATACATTTCTTATGCAAAGTTTGTTAGCAATGGCAAGGAAACGCTTTCACATTTTTCAAAAAATTACCAATCACCTGTGAAATAAATTGAGATGCAGAAGCACAAGTTATAAGCTTTACGAAACGGGATGATACATTGAGATTTTAATGCAACCTCGCCAGCTATTCTAATTACGTTAATACGCCTCTAAAATCTGACCGACGATTGGGGTACCAGGGGCGTAAGTGATAAATGTGTTTTTATAAACTTCCTTACAATGCGTATAGTCATTAGAAGTAATGTATTATAAACAACAAAAATTATTCAGTTCTATAACGAATCACATTTTCCGAACTTAACAGTTACGTTTCATTGCAGAGATTTGTTCTTGGTGTCAAACATTGTTTTCATACAAAAAAAAATAATTATCTGTAATCTGCATTAAATGTACAATGCACAGTATTTATTTATTTTTATTCTCTTTTTACACACAATATATTTAAAACATTTTGCGGAGACGTAATTTTTCAAAAGCCTGTAATAAATACTTATTATTAATTACTCTATAAAGAGAAAACCCAAAAATCGATGCAGTTTCCAGAATTAAAGGGAACTGCATTTTTCCTCCGTATGCTAAGTTTTGTTTCTTTTATTCATAATCGCATTTATTGTTAAGTTTTAAAGAATTCTATTGTATGCATGTTTTGGTTTACATAAAATGAAATACTTGTTTTGAAAAGTAATATTAATCAATTATTTGTAAGAGTTGGTATCCATCATAATTTACAGTACATGTATTTATATGCAGCGTAACTGTTTCGAGCACTCATTTGCAATTGAAAGAGGGAAGGTACGCATATGCGTCACTTTCAGTTAAAGTTTGTTCTGATTGACCGGTGGCTTGGTGGTGACGTCATGCGCCGGGCATTCGAAAACACGTCGCCCGCTGGCGCCTGCCCCTCGTAATCATAGTGTCATGCGCATGCGCAAGTCGTGGATGGAAATTTTCGGTGTTGGCCAGAATTAACGGGTGGTATATCTCGTGATTTCCATCTACCACGGTGCTGATAAGTTACCTTTACTTCATTGTCATATCCCGAATGAAAAATTGTCCTCTACCGCAGACGTTTTTACAGAAAACCCAAGGGCGTATTCCCGACACAACTAGACCCAGATTTTTTTTTTGCCATGTCCGACATATGACGAATGTGTAAAAGCTGACGCCCTCGACACGCGTTACAATGTCGCCGAGTATCGCAGGACACGTGAGGTATGAAATAAAAGGACCTTCATGAGTGCTGTGTTCTCAGTTGCAGGTCACGATGGAGGGACATCAGCCATCGGAATTTTTCGCCTCTCTGGAAGTGCTGCGTACTGTGTGCAGGATGTCTGGTTTAGAGACATTCCAGTGGCGCTGGTGGATAGGTGCTGAGGGCAGTGTGCACTTAAGGTTCAAGCGGTCACTTCCAGCTACAGGGTATGCAACCCTAATGATAACATTGACTATTTTCAACTATCTTTACGCCAGCAATTATATGTCATCAGTTTCCCAAAACTATAAAGCCGCTATTGCTGCCCCTGCTTGGATTTCACTCAACTTAAAGTTCCTTACATGTCTTGTAGGACTAGTAAGCATGTGTTTCAACTATAAATCCAGGCAGGAAATGATGCAAGATTTCATTGGTGTTGATCAGATCTTGTTTGAACTGCAAACCGATTATTACACCAGATGTTCACGTCGAGCATTCAAGATTTATTTTGCGACAACCATATACCTTATTGGCCTTTTACTTTTCGCTATGTGGGTATCGATTTATGGGGTGGGAATTTTAGAAAGGTGCCTAGCGCTTGTTTCAATGTTATTTTGGCATATAGTGGAAATCCATTTATTCTTCAACTTCATAAACTGGGTTTACATTTTGAAAGACAGGATTCGTATTATAAACAAGAGACTTAGAAACATAGTCCAAAATAATAACGAAAGCCTGACACATACCTCAGGTTGCATCCTTTTTTCAGTAAGCTCAAATCATTATTCGAATATAGTACAAAATGGGAATCAAACATCAAACAGTCATTCCACAAATTTTGTTGACGATGTCTGTGCCAATATTATGTCCTTAAGGATAATATACGAGAAAGCAATAAATATAATCTCTTTATTAAATGATTCTTATGGGGTTCAGTTGGCATTTATTTTACTGAATGCTTTTACAGCGTTGTTAGATAATCTGTTATATTTTTTCAACTTTATGATGCCCACAAGTGGAAATAGCGATAGTCCAATTGTTTTCGCTTCCGTATTTTGGGCACTGCTTCAGATGTTTCAAATTTTCTTCATAGTTCTCTTATGTGATGGTGTGGGCAAAGAGATAAGAAGAACATTAATAATAATTCAGGATCATTTAATAACACAACAACACGACGAACAGTTGTGCGAACAACTGAACATTTTTATTATTCAGATTACTGGTAGGGACATTTCGCTTACTGCAGCTAATTTCCACAAACTGGACATGACTCTGTTTGGGTCTATGATTACCTGTGTGGTGTCTTACTTTGTAGTCCTCCTTCAGTTTGTCATTGAAAAAAATCCAAAGTAAACACTATTTAGCGATTTTCCTGTACCTTTACACATAGTTGCAATTGGTACGTATTTAATGAGTATGAATGTTGTTTGTCAATAAATCAAATATTCATGCATTGACTCAATGCTACATTAAACAAATTGTTATGGTTGTATAATTTCTTCTATTTGTATTCCCGTCAAAAAATGTAGCTCTTGGAATGTTTAGTACCGTTTCAGATCCACCGATATTAGTCTGAATGCCACTCATTTATTTGTGGTCGTGTACAGACTAAAAGTAGTTACATGCTATTGCAACAAGTCAGTTCTATCACATATAGTGTTGTTATATTTGGATAAAAATTTATTTGCAACAAAATTGAGTGTTGAAAACAGAAATTTATATTTTTCTTAGTATATTCGTTGTGTTCCAAGCTAAGGTTTGAAAGAAGCTATTAGATCACAGAAATAGATGGTAATCGCTTCCAATAGTTTCCATAATTTAAAACAAAAATATTAAATTGTATAGGTGCGTGGTCCTTAAAATCAGTGTAAAATACCTTTCGACGTCTGACACATAATATCACATAGAATATATTAATTTCGAACGTGTGTTAAATATGCATGGGTTGAAGAGTACTGTAACAGCATAGCATTTCCATGTTCTTCAGCGGAGAAGAGAGTTTTTGGCTGCTATTTATATTGAGCTCTTGACAGTCTATGAAGGTGAAGTAAGTTGAGTATGGAGCAGCACCGCTATGCAAGAGCGGGGGAAAAGGGAGATTCCCGAGATAACCCGCAGACCATCCGCATCGCTCGGCATGATTCCCACACATGAAAATCCGGTAGCGTCGCAACCGGAAATAGTACCCGGGTTGCCTATGTGTGAGGCAAGTTGTCTGACCACTACACCACCGCGGCCCCTGACCATGATGTCCAGGTTTAATCAGGTGGGTAAACAACTGGTTATTGTACAAAAATATAACTTATGCGAGGTTTGGTTTAAGTGGAATTTCTATTTGCGCTCATTGCCATTTCAACTAAGGTATATGTTGTGTATTAAAATAATATGCTGTTTCCATTTGGTAGGAATTATCCTAAAATCGCAAATTTGACGGTTTTTGACCAAACAATTGTAGTCACTGCTCAAATTTGTGTTTAGGTAATTCTGTTTAGTGCCTCGCTAACAAGTAAAGGAGGAAACTCCACATTTATTAATTCCGGCCGTTATTTAATTAATTTGGCGGAAAAGTACTGATACTGATGCAACTATCAGTTTCTAGAGTGATAGCAAAACAAACATAAGTAGTGTAAGAAAGTAAGACAGTAAAGGGCACTATAAATGGGGCAACGTTTAGTCTTTGTTTAGGAACACAGAGATGAGGATATTAAAGAGATAGAAAACACATGGCCTCGTGTGTACATGTCAAGCTGATAATGACGGCAATGGTATCACTACAAGATTTCTTAGTGTAAGTGAAGTGACAATTTCTGTGGTGTATTAAAAAACTGCAAAACGTTTTCTGTATATATTAGTAATTGCAAATCTGGTGATTTAAGAGAATGAGCGAATGTTTTCGTTCTAGATTGTGATTTCGCCCTCCCAGAGAAACTATGATATGTCTTGGCATTTCATTTCTTTCAGTTTCGAATCGGGAAATACTATTCCACTATACTTAAATGTTACCATTTCAGAAAAAGAAAAAATTTATAGGAAAACATTTATTAATAAATAGTTTTATATAACATAAAACTTATGTTATTAAAATCAAAATAACTTTGATGCTTCAAAATCAATATGTTATTAAGAATAACATTTTAAATATATATAACCTTCAAGTAACTCCAGAACATTGGATCTTCAATGGCAACGAGATTTAAAGGAATTGCTTAGGTTAAGCTTAAGTTATAAATATGGGAACAAATATGATCTTGTCAGACAACTGAGAAAGAAAATTTTGACCCTTAGTGAAATTGAAATGTGTATTACGCAAAATTTTTAAATGTGTTTGAGATCTCCTCGGCCGTAACACTGTTACCACAAGACCAGTGATGCCAGAAATACAAATGACTTATAATGGAGACCTCGTCGTGCAAAAAATTAGTTACATTTATAGGGGCCTTGTTATGGTACGATAAAAAAAACCTATAGAAGATTCACGGAAATAAGTTATTTTACACTTAATAATAAGCCGTATAGAAATTTCTCCTTGGCCGTTAAAAGAGCAAATCAAAATTGTATTGCACTCCAGAATCTTAAGTAAACCATTTGTTTAGCGTCAAAAATATTAGCCGTAAATCTAGATTACCTCAGAAAAAAACTACCATATGCCATATGATTTTATTCTTAGTTTTTAAAATTCGCATCTAGCAGTAAAAAATTTAATACTCGGTTTATGAAAGTGCTTCAAATGATGTTTTGGTAACTCGTTCCTGGTATTATGCATTTGGGCTGGAAAATTATACACAATGAACTAATAGGAATGAATGAAATGGAGAAATCTTATCTTCAAATGGCCTGATATTGGCAGAAGTTAGTTTGTTGGGACCAATGTGGTAACTGCATACGTAAATTCACTCGTCTCATTATTGACTCAATTATTCAATTTCATCACTTTTTGCGAAATTGCAGCAAGTAACAAAGAGCAATGATAAAATTGTAAAAAACTTAATAAATTTCTCAAAAAATGTTATCTACAATTGACAAAAAGAAGATGCTTCTTAAAACTTGTCAAATATTTAATATTGTTAGTGTAATGATCACACAAAAATATTTACATTTTAATCACCTTTTGAAATTCAGAACGTATGTACAACTTGAGTGCGTAACAAAATGATGTATAAAACAATTATTTCAGAATACATAAAATATAATGGCGTATACACTTATTTCCACACATAAATGAGAACTACTTTAAAACTATGTGCTTGTTCATGATGTAGAGTGTGTTCTTGTTATGTGTATATATAAATAAGCTAACGTATTATTTAATTAACAAATTGTGTCTTGGTGAGGTAGTTGTAAGTTAATTGTAGGTATAAATGTAGAATTGACATAAATAAATGTTGCATTTGAATGTGTGAACGTGTGTTTTGTTTACCTCATTTTCACTTGCCTGGAAGCAGAAAGAGAGTTTCAATCAGGTGCTCAGAGTCTTACAATGCGCTGAGAAATATATTGTGACTTATCGTTGGTTATATATGTACACATTATCTTCGCGTATAATACTTAAGAGTGTTTTCGAAGGTATTTTTCTTCACGTACGGCAATCTGCAGAGTAAGTAAAATCATAGCTTATACTGAATAAGGTTAGGAACAAGTGAAAGTGCAGACACCGCTTTCTCGTGGATTATGTGGCTGGCTTCTGCTTACAAACTGATGGTTTATAATTATCTACTGATTGCGGTTTGGTTCGAAATAAGATGTGCAAACGGCTTTTAGAGCACTTAAATATGCTTGTCAGGGTAAAAATTTCTGATTTTGTTAAAAAAATAGTTTAATTCCTTCTTTATGCTTTGTGTCATTACGCAGTATGGACGAATTAATATTTCTGTGGAAAAAGTAACAAGTAACAGTACGTTAGTAAAAGGGCATTGCAGAACTTTGTAAGACTTTTAAAAATGTTTGTATTTAAATTTCTATCTTTAATGTGAGTACAATGAAATCGTCCTATTAAAATATCAATTTATTCAGTAGTTAGAGTTCTAATAAGCAATTGAGTTATTAGATTAATATTTACAGTTCCGTTCTTATATTAATATTTATTAGACTTTTGTTAAAAAATGTAT
>NQII01010515.1:0-49202 GCA_002778355.1 Clitarchus hookeri
AACTTTGTGTTCCTTACTTAGTTTCTTTATACATATAGTCCTCCTCTCATCCTTCCATAGCTATACGTAAAAAAATTACACTGTCACTGACCTGGCGATTGCAACTCACATATGCCAACCATGCTAAACACTATGGAGATCGTGCATGGAAGGGATTGTGTTTAAGCACTTAAAAAACAGTTCAGTTACAAAATAATTTGTGTCAACCCCCTGAAGTTGGTCTACTTATTTGATTTTATAACAAGTACTTTACGTATATCAATGGTTTTGTGTAATTTTTCCTTGAATTTAGAAATATTGTTAAGCATTTTTTTTATTTACGTAATTTACGAACATGTCATTATAGTGATCCTGCGCTGTTTCAATCTGTTGGTTACCATTTCTAGAGCTGTTTCCGCAAGAATCTTAACTTAACGCCTAAGTTTATTTGGAACTTCGGTACTTTCCCTACATGTGCTAGTGCAGCGCCAGTATTTAAAATTGATATCAACACATTTTCTTCGCACATGTATTCCGTGCTTACGTTCATGAAATGCAATATTTGTCACGACTCGTCAAGTTTCAGGCCCGAGGTGGATATTCCCGGAACACTCTCTCCCTAGCCTTCCATTAGAAATATCAATTACCAAGATAACACTTCGCCATACCTGACTGGAATGAGCTGGTGTACATCCTCTCGTGCATCAAATATCGTGGTGGTGGTGTGATGGGAGTAGCTGTGGTGGGCGTCAACCAACTGCTGCTGGTGCTGATAGTAGCTTGGGTGGAGCCCTCATGTGCTGGAAGCCATTCGTCGCATGTGGTCGAGGTGAAGGCGGTGCTGGGTNGATAGTAGCTTGGGTGGAGCCCTCATGTGCTGGAAGCCATTCGTCGCATGTGGTCGAGGTGAAGGCGGTGCTGGGCGGGAGACCTGATGGGATCAGCTGCATGAGGTCGGCACTTACTTAGTCTACAGACACATTCTTGTTTTTCACTGTGCGCATTCTTCGTCGATGGAGGAGGTGGTACCAGTGGTGGCTGCTGCTGCTCTGCGACTTAGCGCCTTGCACCACCTGCGAGAATGAAGAGTGTCTGGAATGGAAGTGGTGCAGCCTTCGAAGCACTCCTTGCAGGGCAGGCAGTCGTGAATATCTTCGTCTTGCTGCAGGTAGGCTGGAAGTCTCTTGTACACGTACCGAGCGTCGTTGTATGTGTATGTCAACAGGAAATCTTTCGGTATAATGACCAATACGTTTTCTGGATCTAGGGCCGCAAGTGACCGTAGCCTCCCGTACGTGAAGACCGCCAAAATTATTTTCTGCCCACTGGGAGAGCACGCAAAAATTTACTGCTTGGCGATGAGAAAATTCCAGACGAGAAATAAACTGTATACTTCAAGGCGAGCAGATGACGAAGATGGCAACAGCAGTCAGGATACAGTGTCCCAAATCTTTATATACACTGGTATATGAGTGCAATGAAGGGGGTAAGCGAAGGTGCCTGATTGGCTCAGACAAACTAGCCAATGGGAAAATAGGTATGGATTGGATAAGAAGGGGGAGATGAAGAAGGGTTTGAGGTGGGAAATGAGTGGGTTGGCATGTTGTGGTAGGGGGAGGATGGATGGCCAGTTCCAAAACCGAAGGATGGATGACAAGTTACAAAACCGAATTATGGATTACCAGACCAAGAAAAATAAATGTCTATAAAGAAAATAATTATATGTAAATAAAAACTGAATACTAAAAATTGTAATAAAAATATGTTCTATTTCTAAGGTACATCTTTAGGTAATATTTTAAAAAATTAACAAAATACATAACAAAACTGGAAAAGAAAAATACACTTAAAAATAAATACTTACAAAGAAAAATAAAAATAAATAATATACATAAAAAGAATTAAGACTATACGAAAAAAATTCTTATTGCATGTCTATAACTATGAAAATAAATTATTATTGCTTATCTATGAAATGTAAAAAAAAAAATTCTTATTACTGGTTTATGTGTCTGGGATTGTAAAAAAACTTATATAAAATTATTACTATGCATTAGAATAATTATAACAAAATGTTTATTTGTCCTCCACACACACACAGGTTTTACTACTTTCAATCACTTATCCCAACACATGTCCCGATAGCAGTGTTGTCTAATCAGTCTGCATGCCGACCCAGGGCTCTGCAGTTCAATCCTGCCCTCCTCCAGACGATATTTTGAGCTCCGAAATAAAAAAGCAGCGCCGCTAGTGGCCAACTCTAGAACAAACATGGTGGCTGAGCGAGAGTGATACAGCACATTCTAGCTGCCATCTCCATAAACAAATGTGGTGGTCGAACGACTGGCGCATACCCTAGCAACAGCCGATGTAAACAAAATACAAGTGGAAACAAGATGGTGGAGAAGATGGCAGATGATGGAAACAAGATGGCAAATGGAAACAAGATGCCGGCTGGACACAAGATGGCGGACAGAAATAAGAAGGCTGCCGGAAAAATGTGGCAGTTGTGACATCATCCAATATGGTGGATCCAAGATGGCGGCTGATCTGAAGATCCGCAGCCCCCAGTCCTTACTCTAGGATCGGCCAAATAGTCTACTCACTATCTAAGAAATTCCTCTCTAAGCACGTACGTCTTATCACCTATTTTTATTTTAAAATAAGCTTTTCAGATGTCCCCATTGGATATATCGTGGCAAGTGGTTTACATTTCTAATGAATGGTATGAAAGAAATACAAGAATTAGTTCAACTTTATAAATGAAATGCATGCATATTACCTCAGGACATTCCAAATGATTTCAAACGAAAGTTGCGTACTCGTTATAGCTACTAAGAATGTAGCATTTGTTCTGAGAGCAGAAACTTAGTAAAGTTTACAAAAAAAATTAAAGCTTTTATGCCATGTTCAGAAAGCTACCAACCAGATTGGTGCAACGTTCGGATTCAAGTATTGCAAATTATATCTACAAAGCCTACGTCATTTTACAAAGCGTTGATAATTTTTAAGTTTTGGGGGATGTGTGTTATATGTTTTAGCTAGTTGAACCAAATCTTTAAGCAGTTGATATGTATTGCATATGGATGTTTATCGCTGACAATTTTTGAGGAAGTAAGCTGTATATTCAACGATTTTTGTAAACGTTCTGGCATCGGAATTAAATATAAGGTGTAGCCTAGTCCACACATTCTTAAAACGTCATGGAATAACAGTAAACATATCTTAACATAGGAAGACTATATGCTTTTTCATAGTGTAACTAGATAAAACTTTAATTTTCTGGCGACTAGAATTTTTTTAGTAATTTGGAGGCTGTCACACAAATCTGTTATGATAGTTTTCTTTATTAAAAATAATTTAATTATCCTCTTTTCCACCTGTGCTCTAAGTAAAGTTCTCTGGAAGAAATAATTTTAGTAGCGTAGGTGGAATACGTAGTTTACAAGGAATGACTTCCTGCACAATGTGTGTAAATTGATATTTTACCTAAGAGACGAAAGCCATGAAAATGGAAGGTGGCGTGGATAACCTCCTGGATCGCGTGGGGCAAGTTGTATTCTGTTAGCAGAGCAGAACATTACACGTCGATACAGACGTAACCCAACTGGCATTCAGTCGGTGAAGTTCGGAGTTGGCATGCTATTGGCTTGGAGTTGAAATTGCCCGTCTTGGTGCATTCAGCGGTGAAACGGCAGCGAGTTGAGACGCCAACTGCAGTGTGGCTCGCGGCGCCAACAGCTGCTCTCCACCGTGATGTCGAAGTCGTGAATCCTCGGCAATGCACGCCCAGTTCTCGCGCACTAAGCACACACATGCGTAACCGACAGCTCGGCGATGCGAACTGACGCGACTTCGTGAGCAGATACGATGCGATGCGAGGGGAGAACCTCGACACCAGTGCGAGCAACTTAACACAGATACATCTCACTGGAACGAAGTTCCAGCTTCTAGCTGAAGCTCTCGGGGCAGCACGTGGTTTGCAATTGGCAAATAAAACAGCAAACATTAGGTGAATGAATACAAAATGTACCGACATGCTGATTCCTCAAACTTAATATCGTTAACGTCTTTGCGATAGGAACAGTTCACTTTGATTTCCTAATGCACTCCTTGCTAATTTGTATGGAAGTGCAAAATTCGTGTTATTTTCTGGCGTCATGTCATAATTCACCATCCTATACATGTTGGAGTCGTCGTAGTTTGTTTATTGGCTTATGCAGCAGTGCGGGCCCATTTTCCCTTTTGACTTGGTTGGATGTGATTGGGCCAGTTTATTGTTGGTAGTTTCCTACTGGACCAAAGTCTTCCAGGGCGAAGCCGGACAAACAGTAGTCCAACCACAAACGTAATACAAAAGCACAAGTTTTTGAAGTGTAGTCTGTCTTCAAATAATAACAAGAATTTTGCACGTCTCTGCTAATTTGCTATAGGTTGAAAATGCTACGGACAGTTTTCGTTACGCAACAATGAGCCTGAGTTTCATTTGAGAGTTCGTGGATACTATCCAGAATCTACTTGCGAGTGTGTCTGAGTTTCATTAGATAGGTCGTATATTCGATCATAAAAACTAGCCTAGATATCGTCAATCATGGAAAATCACCCTTAATTTTCTTCTCCAATGTTGCAACAGAAAGTACTTTAGTTCTGGCAAGCAAGTAAGTACCTCGTGACACAGGCTGTTCACTGTGCACTGAGTAATTTTGGAAGTCCCACATAACACCTTCAGTCCCGCATTAATTTTTATGGTTTCATGTGTTGCAATAAGGTAATGTTTTGATTCGTGCTGTACTTACCCTGGTTCAAACCTCTCTTCATTCACGCACCCAATTATTTATTCACAGTGGCATTCAAAACACGTACAGCTATTACTTATAAAATAAAATTGTGTATTCCTGCTTTTAATGCTTATTTTATTTACATCATTGAGCGCGATTTATTGCTAAACTCAATTATAAACAAAGTCCCGATAGCTGTCTTAATAGTACCTAGAGTCACTGAATATTCACTTATTAGTTGCAGATATAACAATATAGGTCTACTGCCGTATATTTACACAACTACAAATGTCCGTGACTCACGAGACAGGTCCCACTACGGTACAGTTCAGCCAGTTAGCCTGAGTCTTCGCTGTCCCAATAACTGCACTCGCAGGTCGCAGCACCTTGGCTCGTCGTCTCCCTTCGTAGCGCTCACTCCGCACTAACGGCCATTCAAGGCTGCCTACACAGAGACGCGCAGCGTTTTGTATAGCCGAGATGACCTGGCCAAGAAAGTTGCTTGCACCTATAGTTGCGCCGAGGGATGTGACGACCAGAAAATTCGCACAATGGCTTTCAAGTAGTTCTTTCTTACAGAGGCGGAAGTGACGTAAGACCCGTTGGTGCCATAGTGGCCTGTGTTGTGACTCATTATCTTCTCCCCCAGGCACTGGTGAGGTCTTCTTGAGGGCTACTACCGTCAGTCCTGCCCAGGGGTGAGGGCGTGAAGGTCACGGAGTCAAAGCAGCCGCACATAAAAAAAAATCACAAGTAAATAAAGATAATTAAATCATGTTTTATAAATACATGCCCGGCGCAGCAACAGTAGTGACAGACACGGAGCCAGCAGCTAAGGCGTTGACTCGTAATAAGTGGCAGGTGGCGTTGAGCTTGAACGGGGTCGACATGGAAGATGGCTCAGCTCGAGGAGCACATGTGCTCGTGTCCATGGGATGGAACGGAAGTGATAGCAGTTGAGGGTGTTGATCACAAAAATACTGTTCAACCTGCAGACATTACAGACAAGTAATATTTACTCGCATAAAATAATTTTAGAGGGGATAATTTTCGTATAACAGCTTGTCAAAATCACAATTTTTGTATTTATGAAATATGCAAACAATAAAAGCTGACTCATGTACCAAAATAATATAATTAAACACACGAGTTTCTTCAAAAAATCTTTATTAAGCAACCTGTGATATCTCTTCACAATTTTTTAAAAATTGGGCAAAATAAGGGATTTTCTGCAAATATCTGATTGGTTGCATTATATAATTTTTCGTAAAATAAACTTTGCTAAGTATACCTTAAAATTAATTGTAACATTACCTTTCAGTCAACATTGTTAATTTTTTGTAAAACTTTTTTCTTTTATTTAATTTGTACTTTACATAAACACTATAACTGCGATCTTTCGAGACGCGACTGCCTTTGTACGTCACACACAACCTGCGTGTAAATTCCCTTTCTTAGAGAGATCGCGGTGGCATAGTGGTCAGACTACTCACCTCCCAACGAAGCGAAACGGGTTCGATTCCCGGGGCGAGGTTGCCCCTGGTTTTTCGCATGTGGGAATCGTGCCGGACGATGCCGCTGGCCGGCCGGTTTTCTCGGGGATCTCCCATTTCCACCGTCCTTTCATTCTGGCGCTGCTCCTCACCACGCTTCACTCTCAATACCTAGATACTAAAAGTCACCCCAACCCCTCCGCTCTTCCCTCCTTCGTACCTGGTTTGCCAAAGTGGAAAGTGAGCGCTCTAGACACTGCGCCACCGCGGCACCTGTGTAGAAAAAGTGTCCTCAAGACAATGCGAGGAATCTGGCTGCTCTCTTTTATACTGATGGCTGATTATAGAAGCTTCAAACTAATAAATTAAGTTGAAACTTTTATTTTAAGATCACCAAAATAATGTGCATGCACTCTAAATTATGTGTAAAGATGTATAAATGATAACCAATATATAACTAAAAGTCAACGAAAACAGTAACGTTGGGCGACAAGGGAGCGTTTATGCAGTTCGTAGAAATACTCTTTCGTAAAAATGAGATTAACTATAATACTATTAACTTCAAAATTATGTTTTATAAAAAAATTTGCAGATAATTTAATGGTCTACAGCTTTGTAACACCTACTTCTGCCTATGGTTTACAGTGAATATGCTGTCAAAAATATTGATTTCGTGCGCAATTTTTTCAATATGGCGGAGCAAGCGAGAGTACAGCTATAAAGTGAATATGAGGCGGATATCTCACTGGCTGCGCAGAACTTTTCTCCGTGTCTCAGCATTGAACTGCTTTGTTGAAATACTTTATTGAACTGCTTTATTGAACTGCTTTATTGAATTGCTTTAATGAATTGCTTTATTGAAGTGCTTTATTGAACTGTTTTATTGAACTGCTCTATTGAACTGCTTTAATGAATTGCTTTATTGAACTGCTTTATTAAACTGCTTTATTGAACTGCTCTATTGAACTGCTTTAATGAATTGCTTTATTTAACTGCTTTATTGAACTGCTTTATTGAATTGCTTTAATGAACTGCTTTATTGAACCGCTTTAATGAATTGCTCTATTGAAGTGCTTTATTGAACTGTTTTATTGAACTGCTCTATTGAACTGCTTTAATGAATTGCTTTATTGAACTGCTTTATTAAACTGCTTTAATGAACTGCTCTATTGAACTGCTTTAATTAATTGCTTTATTTAACTGCTTTATTGAACTGCTTTATTGAACTGCTTTATTGAACTGCTTTGTTGAACTGCTTTATTGAATTGCTTTAATGAACTGCTTTATTGAACCGCTTTAATGAATTGCTTTATTGAAGTGCTTTATTGAACTGCTTTATTGAACTGCTCTATTGAACTGCTTTATTGAACTGATTTATTGACCTGCTTTATTGAACTGCTTTATTGAACTGCTTTATTGAACTGCTTTATTGTATTACTTTGTTACCAACACGACTATCGTAAACGACGCGGATACGATTTGAAGTTAGAAAACTGTTTAGTAAGAAAGTGCTTTGAGCTGTTTGTATAATTTCCCTAACCAATTTGTAATACAGATTGATTACATACAAATTTGTATGAGTTTTTTGTACGTATAAAGGGATTGTCTTTTAAAAACTAACAATACTGGATGCATGCGCAGAATTCGAAGACTCGGTCTACTTCATCTGTAATCTACAAGTCGCAAATTTGGTCAATTATTGAAAGCATGAATTTGAGATAAACTGCCAATTAGCAAAAGTCTATAATTTTTTTGCGAGTAAGTCCTATTTCAGCTGCCTGTTGCTTTGGCTAAATATATTAGTCTTTTATTGTTGTTATTCGTGAGCTGATTCATGATCGAATGCGATACCCTTCGTGAGTACGGACGCCTCTGACACTCGCGATTGCTAGGTGTTTGGAGTATATTGCAAGAATGCTCATGAAAGTACTCATCTTCATGTTTAATACAAATATAAATATTTACTACAAATAAAATTCTACATTAAACATAACAAACGTTTTCATTGGTAAGAAACATTTTAATTGGTTTAATGATAATAAAGGTATTGATTACTTAATTGTAAAATTTCTGTCTATCGCAGATAACAGAGTGCAGCATGCTGGGCTACCTCCACACAAATGCTACAGTTTGTAGCATAGGAGAGACTTCGTGGAAATAGCCACAAGTATGCCACAAATAGAAAGCTGCGAGTATCTAGTAGTGTAGGTGTTCTCCAATGTAAAAGTAGAAGTGACGAGGCCGAGCCAAAATGCCCACTCCAGCGCCCTTACACATACATAATAATAATAATAATCATTACATACAGCAATAAAGAAAGATCTAATTTAGAATACAAAAGCAAGGTGTTTGACAAGTAAAATAGAACTGCGCTCCGTGCGACCAATATTATTATTTTTTTTATTAGAGTAAATAATAATGATACAAATTTCAAATTTGTAGCAGGAACTATATATATATATATATATATATATATATATGCATATATATAATCTCTTTGGTATAAACAACTGTTATAACATAAGGTTTTTTTTTAAACAAATCATTGTTAATTTTGTTGGGATTCCGCAATAATAAAATAAAAATTCAAACCGTGCCATAATAAACCTTTTGGAGGTTAGGTTATTTTGTTTTTTAAATTGTAAATAGTGTCCAAAATGAGTTGAACACAGACAGAATTACAAAATATGTCGAGACATACAAATCTATAAAGGTTACTTAATCTATACAAGATTGAGCCCTAATAACATGGCGACTGGATTGCTGTATTTAATGCACATGCCGAAAATAAAAGAGAGGTGGCAGGGCTTTGCTGAGATGTGGTCCATCTTGGGAATATCTCCCTTGCCAACGCCAGCATAGGTCTTACTTCATATTTATAACGGCATCAAGCATCAAGAAGACGCAAGGCGGCTTCAAAGAAAGTCAGCCGCGCCTCGGCAGCAAGGTAGAGAAACAGCCTCAGTGCAGCATTTTCCGACCCAACAAGTCGACCGCTGTAAATACAACATTTACCCACGAAATAAAGAGGCAACGCCATAACTATACATTATTGATGCGACAAATAACAAACAGAAAAATAAACACCAAAAGCAGTAAAACTCAAAAGATTACACTATTAGTAGGAAAACAGTCGTAGCTAAATAAAAATTAGATCATGCCATGACGAGTTGAAAACAAGAAGAAGGAAGCAGGGCGCGTTCCGAAAATACCAGTCATTAACACAGGTATCAAGTCGCTTCACAAAACCAGTGATACTATCCTGTTTTGTAATGCGGTATTCTACATTAATGCCATAATNATGCGGTATTCTACGTTAATGCCATAATATTATATTGACAGAAAATAACTTAAATATGAAATTCACAAACCAAATACAGGATATTTCATTACGGAATTCACAATTAGTTTTTAAACAAAGTTATTTCAATCGTTTGACACAATGGCATAACCAGATCAGAGTAATTGGTCACTTCTTAATTTTAAAATGAAAAATAACGAAATCTTGTAATATTGCTAGATAAATTAACAAAATTACAGAATTAGTAAAAAAACACTATCTAGCCTTGCTTTAACATAAAAATGAAAAATAGACCTAGGAGCTGGAAAGAACACAACGGGCTTTGCGAAGAAAACAAAAAAGAATACTCGCAAAAAGGGAAAACTACGTTAAGAGAACGTAGTTAATAATAAGCGAGTGCCTAAAACCGGCACAAAAGGAGCTTTGCAAATTATTCTACGAAATGTATTTGTTGTCGTGCCACTTGGTATTTCCGTTCTTAATCGTCGCAACCTACTTCTACACACTTACTCATTCTCGGGATGCAAAGATTTTGTTAAGCTCCTGTCACACTGTAAAATATTTTTGGCAAACTGCTTCCAATATGTTTGGTCAAATAAAGTTTGGTACTTATGACGTCTTTGGAAAGTCATAATCGGTGCCATATTTGTCTGAGAAATTTTGATGGCTTTATTTTCCGTCAAACATTTGAAGATTGGACCGGTTCTAAAATATCTTTGATGTTTGACGGCCTCAGCCAATCAAAATCGTGCACTACAAAAATGGACGTCAAGAAACTTTAAAATAAAGAACAATTGATGGGAACTAAGTATGTTATGAAGATAATTAATGTATGCAGAAGCTGTGTGGGCATGAATGCTACTTTAAGTGAATGTTGTACATAATAATACGAACTAAGATACTTTAAATTACATCGTGCAGGAAACATATTTGAAAAATAAACATTTGAATTTAGTAAAGAGGCAAAAATATATTACAACATTCCTTACATTTCTTCCTGTAATGGACTGCATGGAAAAACAAAAGCAATATCTCACTATGAAAATAATTTTGAAATAATAATTCAAATTAGATACTCCATGTAAAAAAATGTAACAGTGTGACACATTTTCAAACACATTCCAGATTATTTGATAAAATTGGTTGAAAGGAAAAATTGCATGTTCGTACTTTGTCTTCTAATGTTATTGTCAATATAATTGAAGGCGAGAATGTGACGGTGTGGCAGCGGCTTTAAACGCGCAGGCGCACCGCTGCACACTTTGAAAACCGGCGCACTCATTTCCTAGGCACGGTTGGCCTCAGTGTGTTGCACTAAGGCTGCTATATTTATTAATGTGTACACGTTCACTTCAAGTACCAAAAACTGAGAAAAGCCAAAGGCTAGGATGAATATTATTTGAGATACTTAATTATCTGCAACACCAATTTCATTTATGCAGAGGAATGATATTACGAACCAAATTTTCTGACGTAAACATTATTCACTAATTAGTTGGCACATCTCACGAAGTGTGCAATATATTTAAATTAAAAAAAAACCCTCTCTATTTAGGGGAATCTTCAGAAGTCACACTATGCTATGAGTCGTATTTTTACATGTCTTTAATGTTGATGATAAATCACATCACGATGTTAATAACACACATTCAGGGACATATTGTATAACAGACCCCAGTTGATCCCGCAGCTGGTTTGAAACCACATCATAATCCGCGAAACCCTCAGACGCGGCCGAGTGGCCTTGGCGTCGTCACACCGGAAGCCTTAGACTCCTATAACTCACAGGATGTTTGTGAAACAAATGCACCGCGACTCACACTCAAATCATTGGGTCGGCGTCGGGGTGCCGTGTAACTGTTTCTTTTTGGGCACCGGACCCGAATTAAGGCTGTTTATTTGGGATTGCCTGTTTTGAAGTGAAGTTACGTATATTTGTGTTCGGCGGGGGAGTGAAGCTCCCCTCCAGCCTCCCGGCTCTAGTGTGAATGTCAGCGTCGTGATGCCTGTCTGACATGTTGGCCTGTTGTGTGCAAGTGTGCTAATTAATCTCCTTAGTCTCCCGGGGCAGCCCTCGGAGTTCGTTTCATCGTGTGGTTGTGAAGTGATATTGGAGAGGAAGAGATTTTTTTTTATAAATCATTGTTAGTGTGCTAGAAGGGCCCTTGGTACAGGAATCTATTCAAATTCTAGTCAAAGTAGAGCTGCCTCCCCCTGTCTTTTCTTCTGTATTATTTTCTTCTTCCCGACCTGAAATAGACTATCAAGTCAGCGCGCCATTATGAGTAATTAGTACTGACAATAGTATATATACAAACATATTTAAATTTTTTAATAATTTATTTTTGTGTTTTTTTTTTGTATTTTGTATTTTAATTTTTTTTCGGGTTTTTTAGTTATTATTATTTAAGCAGTATTTTTATTATGAATTTTGATTAGTTAAGTTTATTAGTTTAATTTGGTTAGCCGGCCGACCCCTACCTCGACTGGCATGTGTGTGTCTCGACCTGGACAAGGAGTGGTAGTTGGGGCTGTCTCCCATCTTCCCGAGTTCCCACATACCCAACCTGGGCACGGCGCCCTATGTGACTGCTGCAGTGTACCTGTTGGCCTGTGAAGTAGTGTGGAGAGTGACGAGATAGGCGTTGTCTCTAGCCCTGTGTGCCGGCGACTTAAGTTTTTCGGCTAGAGCCACTTTTATTAAAGTGTTAAATTCCGTCCCGGACCGTTCAGAGAGTTCAGAGATGGAAAGGTGTTAGTACTGTATTATGAATTTACTTTTTACCGCGATTTGGGGCGTTTTGTTGCGGTTATTTGGTGCTGTTATTTGATTATAGTTTTTTTTTAAATTAATGGGTATTAATTAGTGTTGTCCTAACCTATTTGTTTGTTTAATGAGGTAAAGTGGGGAGTGCTGAGAGAAGCAACATCTGCTCTCCTATAGTGTTGCCGTGGCTTTCGCCTGTGTAATTATGGGCCTAAAGGGGTCCATTAGGGTTGCGAAATGTGTTCCTCCCAGAAAGGCGACCAGTCGTGCATTTCTGCTAACATGGCCGTATTGTCTGTTGTTGTTGTCCCTTCTCCCTTATCGCTGTGGCTCTTCCCTCTGCTGTGGTTTGTCATGGCTTTCGCCTGTGTGATTATGGGCCTAAAGTGGTCCATTAGGTTACGAAGTGCGTTCCTCCCAGAAAGGCGACCATTCGTGCATTTCTGCTAACATGGCCGTATTGTCTGTTGTTGTTGTCCCTTCTCCCGTGTCGCTGTGGCTCTTCCCTCTGCTGTGGTTTGTCATGGCTTTCGCCTGTGTAATTATGGGCCTAAAGTGGTCCATTAGGTTACGAAGTGCGTTCCTCCCAGAAAGGCGGCCAGTTTTTGCATTTCTGCTAACATGGCCGTATTGTCTGTTGTTGTTGTCCCTTCTCCCGTGTCGCTGTGGCTCTTCCCTCTGCTGTGGTTTGTCATGGCTTTCGCCTGTGTAATTATGGGCTTAAAGTGGTCCATTAGGTTACGAAGTGCGTTCCTCCCAGATAGGCGGCCAGTTCTTGCATTTCTGCTAACATGGCCGTATTGTCTGTTGTTGTTGTCCCTTCTCCCGTGTCGCTGTGGCTCTTCCCTCTGCTGTGGTTTGTCATGGCTTTCGCCTGTGTGATTATGGGCCTAAAGTGGTCCATTAGGTTACGAAGTGCGTTCCTCCCAGAAAGGCGACCAGTCGTGCATTTCTGCTAACATGGCCGTATTGTCTGTTGTTGTTGTCCCTTCTCCCGTGTCGCTGTGGCTCTTCCCTCTGCTGTGGTTTGTCATGGCTTTCGCCTGTGTGATTATGGGCCTAAAGTGGTCCATTAGGTTACGAAGTGCGTTCCTCCCAGAAAGGCGACCAGTCGTGCATTTCTGCTAACATGGCCGTATTGTCTGTTGTTGTTGTCCCTTCTCCCGTGTCGCTGTGGCTCTTCCCTCTGCTGTGGTTTGTCATGGCTTTCGCCTGTGTGATTATGGGCCTAAAGTGGTCCATTAGGTTACGAAGTGCGTTCCTCCCAGAAAGGCGACCAGTCGTGCATTTCTGCTAACATGGCCGTATTGTCTGTTGTTGTTGTCCCTTCTCCCGTGTCGCTGTGGCTCTTCCCTCTGCTGTGGTTTGTCATGGCTTTCGCCTGTGTGATTATGGGCCTAAAGTGGTCCATTAGGTTACGAAGTGCGTTCCTCCCAGAAAGGCGACCAGTCGTGCATTTCTGCTAACATGGCCGTATTGTCTGTTGTTGTTGTCCCTTCTCCCGTGTCGCTGTGGCTCTTCCCTCTGCTGTGGTTTGTCATGGCTTTCGCCTGTGTGATTATGGGCCTAAAGTGGTCCATTAGGTTACGAAGTGCGTTCCTCCCAGAAAGGCGACCAGTCGTGCATTTCTGCTAACATGGCCGTATTGTCTGTTGTTGTTGTCCCTTCTCCCGTGTCGCTGTGGCTCTTCCCTCTGCTGTGGTTTGTCATGGCTTTCGCCTGTGTGATTATGGGCCTAAAGTGGTCCATTAGGTTACGAAGTGCGTTCCTCCCAGAAAGGCGACCAGTCGTGCATTTCTGCTAACATGGCCGTATTGTCTGTTGTTGTTGTCCCTTCTCCCGTGTCGCTGTGGCTCTTCCCTCTGCTGTGGTTTGTCATGGCTTTCGCCTGTGTGATTATGGGCCTAAAGTGGTCCATTAGGTTACGAAGTGCGTTCCTCCCAGAAAGGCGACCAGTCGTGCATTTCTGCTAACATGGCCGTATTGTCTGTTGTTGTTGTCCCTTCTCCCGTGTCGCTGTGGCTCTTCCCTCTGCTGTGGTTTGTCATGGCTTTCGCCTGTGTGATTATGGGCCTAAAGTGGTCCATTAGGTTACGAAGTGCGTTCCTCCCAGAAAGGCGACCAGTCGTGCATTTCTGCTAACATGGCCGTATTGTCTGTTGTTGTTGTCCCTTCTCCCGTGTCGCTGTGGCTCTTCCCTCTGCTGTGGTTTGTCATGGCTTTCGCCTGTGTGATTATGGGCCTAAAGTGGTCCATTAGGTTACGAAGTGCGTTCCTCCCAGAAAGGCGACCAGTCGTGCATTTCTGCTAACATGGCCGTATTGTCTGTTGTTGTTGTCCCTTCTCCCGTGTCGCTGTGGCTCTTCCCTCTGCTGTGGTTTGTCATGGCTTTCGCCTGTGTGATTATGGGCCTAAAGTGGTCCATTAGGTTACGAAGTGCGTTCCTCCCAGAAAGGCGACCAGTCGTGCATTTCTGCTAACATGGCCGTATTGTCTGTTGTTGTTGTCCCTTCTCCCGTGTCGCTGTGGCTCTTCCCTCTGCTGTGGTTTGTCATGGCTTTCGCCTGTGTGATTATGGGCCTAAAGTGGTCCATTAGGTTACGAAGTGCGTTCCTCCCAGAAAGGCGACCAGTCGTGCATTTCTGCTAACATGGCCGTATTGTCTGTTGTTGTTGTCCCTTCTCCCGTGTCGCTGTGGCTCTTCCCTCTGCTGTTGTGGGGATGCTTGTCCCCTGTGAGTGTTTCCCTGTTCAGTCTGCTTTCTCTGTGATTGAAGGGGAGGGAATTCAGCCTTTCACTGAATGCTTGCTCGTGTGTTTTCCCGGATTTCCTTCCGANTCTCTGTGATTGAAGGGGAGGGAATTCAGCCTTTCACTGAATGCTTGCTCGTGTGTTTTCCCGGATTTCCTTCCGAATGCCTCGTGTTTGTTTGTTGGGTTTAGGTCCCATCCTTTGTTTGCGTGCCTTAATGTGCTTCTGGATCACTTCGCACTGTTTCCATACAGCCGAGTGTCCTGTTTTCTTTCAGAGTTTACATTTCCTTTTTGCTTTGTCCTGTTCTTTAATGGTACAATATGCCTTAACGTGCGGTCCCTTACACAGAGCGCAGATTGGCCGAAGTGTGCGTAATAGTTGCCACGGGGGCTGCACAGGCTTTTGAAGGGANTTTCTGCTAACATGGCCGTATTGTCTGTTGTTGTTGTCCCTTGTCCCTTGTCGCTGTGGCTCTTCCCTCTGCTGTTGTGGGGATGCTTGTCCCCTGTGAGTGTTTCCCTGTTCAGTCTGCTGTCTCTGTGATTGAAGGGGAGGGAATTCAGCCTTTCACTGAATGCTTGCTCGTGTGTTTTCCCGGATTTCCTTCAGAATGCCTAGTGTTTGTTTGTTGGGTTTAGGTCCCAATTCTTTGTTTGCGTGCCTTAATGTGCTTCTGGATCACTTCGCACTGTTTCCATACAGCCGAGTGTCCTGTTTTCTTTCGGAGTTTACATTTCCTTTTTGCTTTGTCCTGTTCTTTAATGGTACAATATGC
Source organism: Clitarchus hookeri (assembly GCA_002778355.1). NCBI lineage: Eukaryota > Metazoa > Arthropoda > Insecta > Phasmatodea > Phasmatidae > Clitarchus > Clitarchus hookeri. The sequence goes on from NQII01010515.1 coordinate 15,848, forward strand.
CTTAACATGCGGTCCCGTACACAGAGCGCAGATTGGCCGAAGTGTGCGGAATAGTTGCCATGGGGGCTGCACAGGCTTTTGAAGGGATTCAGGCCAACGCCATGCCCTTATTTGGTCACGTTTTAGGCACCCTGGGGCGAGGAGTGGGGGTAGGCACGGGGTGACTTCTACCCTGTGTGCTTACCGCCGCTAACGGAGTAGACAACCCGCTCTACAAGAGGACGCATCGAGCGTGGCAAATAACCCCTACACCAGCAAACTTCGTCCTGCTCAATTATTTCTCCGCCGGTGTGGGAGGTCGCTAGGGTGCCAGGAGGGAAGTGACGCCCCTCCTGCCTTCGTAAATTCCTCTTGCGATGGATTTGCTTGCTTGACTGGTGAAACTGACTGTACGCGACTCTGCATTTCTGAAGCTTGTGTGCGAGCTGTTTCTATTGAATATTAAAAAGAATTATAGTAAATAAACAGAGACTTGACTATATTTTATATTTATTTGGCACCTTTTTTTAAGTTTCACGTCTCTACCGATAGAGCAAACTGAGCTGTAATTTCCAGTCGCCGTTCTGATGGATGCGACATTACAAACATGGCGACCCAGACGTAGGGCGACGTTACAACCTTCTGAACGACCATTGTGTATGTTTTTGTTTGTACGCGTTTGTTTCTTCCAACAGGAATCTGCGACTGTTTAAACAACGAGTGAAGTGAATGAAGACACCTTACAAAACTCCCAAAACCTCACAAAACCTTACAAAAGAAGAGCAAGGAAAAAATCAACAAATATAGATAAATAATAATTAATACAAGGAAGATCTTGCAAAAATATTTCATGCATAATTCATGTAAATGTAGATACAGAAGATCTCGTTTGTGAAGCTAATGGCCAATCCTGTCCAGTGAGACACAAGGACAGACAAATATCCAAAGAAACATAAACAAATTAAATGCCTGGAACAAAGTTATCACCAGCATCTCTGAGAAGTTTGGTGAAATTCCGCAGTTTCACGTGAAATCAGTTTTATAAAATGCATTACCTCAAAGTTTTCTAGTGTAAAGGCAGACTTTATATAGAATTGTGTGAGCTGTCTTGGCCAACAAGTAGAGCACTGCCTGCCGTATTGTAGTAATAAAAACATGCTTACATAACGAAACTTCCTAAAAAGAAAAAAAGGAAATATTTTACGATTATGTAGAAATTGAGACATCATTTGTAAGCATCCTAGAGCTGAGAATTGGTTACAGTCATTCCAAAACAGATGGTTACGTCGTATATGAAGACGGTCTAACCACAACTGTTATCAGTGAACATTTTTTAATTGTATGTTTTGCAATTTATTTGGGAATCTATTATTTGTTTTCTGTTATTGTTTCGGGAATGTATTATTGTTATCTGTTATTGTCGTTATATTGCTGTATTTATTATTGTATTGGGAATCAACTATTTTGCCGTAAAATGGAAGTGCATTGAGGGTGGCCAGTTTCATGGCTAGCCATAGCTTCATGCCTAGCCATAGCTTCATGCCTAGCCATAGTTTCATGGCTAGCCATAGTTTCATGACTAGCCATAGTTTCCTATTTTGACCGCCATCTTGAGGTGCCGTCAAGTTTACCAGTCGGGAATATATTTCACTTACTCTATCATAATTCTTCTTTTCAAAACAATTTTCTTTTTTCACTTCTGACTTGACTAGGCGGTTTTAGGTGACTCAGCAGAGAGTCATTCCTTGTGACATAGGTGGGACCATTTCCTAGTTAATCAACCGTTTGTAGTTTTATATTACACTAGCGAACCGGCCCGGCTTCACCCAGGTACATGTACGTTTTACTGTGATACACTAATAAATACATTTGGAAAAGACAATTCACTTATGTGAAAACCGAATTATAAAATTATACGGTTTTGGCCTAGGTTTTTAACTTATTACGGCAACCTAAATAGAAGGAAATATTTTTTTACACGATAGCAAAGAAGTAGGGTATTGTCTTTTAAGTGTATCTGTACAACTATCGCGTAGTTACCACATTTCCGCTTTCCAGTGTCGATGTATGAAACTCAAAACGTGAAATTCATCAAGTTGTAGCTTTAGAAATAAGTGTACCTAGGCACTACTTTTTGCGCTTGGCTGAGGGATCTCAATCGATCACCAAAATTAAGCAACGTTCCGAGTGGCACACATTTGGATGGGTGACCGTTTAGTGGCATAACATTTGAGCACTTCCGGGCTTCGGAGGGCACGTTAAATATTCTGTCCCGGTCATTAAGCCATTTCAGAAGTCCTTGGGTGGCCTGATAAACTCTGACACCAGAGGAAAATAATATTTCGGTCACGTTCCCAGCCGTTGCAGAATTAGGTTTTGTTGTTATTCCACAGGAACCGTACAATTTTTCGGATAAAAAGTATCCTATGTCCTATTCCAGGACCTAAAGTACCTACATACCTAATTTCATCAAATTCCGTTCACCCGTAATGAAGCTGAGTGGTAACAAACTTACATACACATACACAGACTTTCGCATTTATAATATTAGTAGGATTCATACGTGGTTGCGTTTTGTTTTCTTAGATTAGGATGTGGAATGTAGTAGAAAATAAGTAACCTAAGGATCTAGATATATTTGAAATAATCTGTAAGTATTCGTGTGGTTTGGTTAAAGATATAATATAGCTTTATAACATATGTTCTGTACATAATAAGGAATTTTATAAATAAATCATTCATTGCAATATATTCTATTATAAACTGTACGTTTCCTGGCATAAATATTACAGGCTACATAAACTGAATCTAATTTGGAGCTTAAATTGTAGTTGTTTGTTGTTGGCTAGAATGCATCATGTTGTCCACGAACCCAGCGCACTGAGTGAGTGAGCTGAAACTGGAATTCAATTAACAATGCAAATGTACTGAATAGTGTGAAATGAAAGCTTCGAGTACTTGTTTCTGGGTCCGCTAATGAACAGGAATTTTCAAAGCGTTTTGAGAAGGAGCACGACAAACAAACAGTATAAAGAGCAGTGCGTCACTCTGAAAAGCGAGAGAAACGTCATCTAGTTGCTGTTGGTGAAGCCACGCGGTGTCAATTGACACACCAAAACTAGACATTTTATTTCGACTGTAAATCTGATAATTATTTGTGAACATCGGAGTTCTTGTATCGCAAGCATTGTGCCCCAGAGTAAACAATTAGGCAAATGTAGCGCTAATTGGCTCACTGTGTGGTGGGTAGCGTTACAACAATTTACATCCTTTCCGTGATTTATTGCACAGTCCACAAAGCAAGTAAGATAAAGAGACGAAGCCCAATGCTTTATTAGCGTGTCCTTATCTGCCTCTATGTTTGGGCTATTAGGTAGAATTTGGTGCCAAAATTACAACTATTAAACATAATTATTTCAGTTTTCAGATAGACGTTTTAGTTACAGCTAATAACCATTTGGGAAATATTTCTTAATTAAACGCTGTATTTACAAACGGTAACATGGACCTAATTCCGTGTTTAACAATTAATGGTAGAGAATACATAGGTTAACTACACTTTTAAACACACAATCGTTTTTTTTAAATGCTAAGTATACATATTACTTACTTTTAAAAAGGCATTTTCGCTGATGTCCATAACTCTTGTATCATTTATTCATATATAATCAGCATTTGAAAACTCAATAAGCTCAATTCCTGCAATAGATTGCAAACATCAACAACTCCTTCTCCAGCAACGATCACAACAACGGAAACAAAACAACTCTACGCTCAGGCGCTGACAGTGCAGCCAACAACTCTACGCTCAGGCGCTGACAGTGCAGCCAACAACTCTACGCTCAGGCGCTGACAGTGCAGCCAACAACTCTACGCTCAGGCGCTGACAGTGCAGCCAACAACTCTACGCTCAGGCGCTGACAGTGCAGCCAACAACTCTACGCTCAGGCGCTGACAGTGCAGCCAACAACTCTACGCTCAGGCGCTGACAGTGCAGCCCTACAACAAAATTATATATTTTATGAATTATGGTAACAATAATTAAACTTAATTTGCTTGTAACTTAAAAGTACATTTAAAAATAAAATTACATTGCTTATAAAATATACAGCTTTCTTAATAAATTAGCTTTATTTTCATTTTTTAACCACGTGCCAAGTCGTTCCACCATATAATTTAGTGGCTCGCGGAATCCCTATAGAGTATCGACTCTCTGGCACAGTCGTTTTGTTCATGTTGGGGAGGAAAGACGAAAAGTACCTCCGAAAATGGTAATTGTTGACAGAACAAAATGAAAGAACGTATCTAAGCTTAATTAAAGTATGCGCTGAACTTTCAGCTGTTTGCTCGAGATTTCAATTTCTTTCTGAGCTTTTTAAGCAAACTATATTGCTTCCTCATTTTTATTTATGGAGTCCGTCAGAGAATAATAGTGATAAAAATGTATTTCTTTGTAGATGTCTGTTCTTCGATCATACTGGGACAATGCCTACGTTTAATAACTTACTGCAGTATTGTATTTCCAATAGTTAACTGGAAACATTTTAGACTCGAGAAAATATGTATGAAGATGGCGCTTTCAAATTATTTCACTTTTTTGAATACAATATATACTTATGCCGTGTTCAAATTTGTTATTTAAATTTACTAAAATGTCACGTGACCAGAATTTTGTCGACTAAAATGACGACGAATTTGGCATTTTAGTATTTAGTATGCAACGAAACTTACTTAAATACTAAATTACGAAATCGCAACCATTTCTGAACAAGTGACTGTAGACTGCGTCTGAATTGAACGCTACTAAATACTACTATGTCGAATGGTCAATTCGAACACGGCCTTAGTTGTAATGAAACTACATGCCAGTGTATTTCCTTTCCTGATGTTATGAACAATTTTATCCACCAAGGCAAACCGGGTTCAATCCCCGGCCGGGTCACTCCCGGATTTTCGCATGTGGGAATCGTGCCGGACGATGCTGCTGGTCGGCGGGTTTTCTCGGGGAACTTCGGTTTCCCCCGCCCTTTCATTCCGGCGCTACTCCATTCTTGCCTCAATCACCCTCATCGGCTCTCAAAACCTCGTTGTTAAGAGTTACCCGAATCTCTTCACTCGCTCACTCACTCACTTACGAACAATTTTAACACAGGTCCTATTATAGTGCGTTGTATGTAAGATGGAATGTTCTGTTTTAGGGAGAGCGGTGCTTCCTCGCTCACAAGGCTATTATACTCACTTTCAGAAAGGTACGCCATTGGTCAAGCCACGTGCATGTAAGTGCTGTATATGTGGCGCTTACCTCAGCATGCGAACTTGGCAGACATTTCCACAGCCAGAGAAGACACATGTTCAGTTCTGAGAATAGTGGTCGAGCGATGAAGTAACCGAAGAGACTTTCTGAAGTTGACAGTTTACCTACGATAATGGTTGAACTTTTCCTCCTCAAATGAGGTTGCATTAATTTAGTTACAAGTATTTCACAAAACCCTTGCTATACTTCATTCCGTACTACATTCAGTTAAACCAGTTGGGTAAATAAAAATTTCAATACTAAATTTAATTTAAATTTAATTTTTGTATTAATCCACACATTTGGGGCTATTATGCTTTGTGCAAATGAGATTATTATGCTCAAGTAAATTTAATGTTCTATTTATTTATTTTAATATGGTGAAAAATTGTAAGTATTTGGAATTTTAAAGATCTAAGAGACCGGCCCGCAAAAATGTTTAAATGGGAATCATAATTTTTTTACTGCAGTGCGTCTCGCTCTTAGATTGCAGTAGGGTGTGCATAATGCATGCTGTTTCCAGAAGGCTGGAGTTATCAACAGCGAAGAGGTTATGCTGTGTTCGCGGAATTAGTTCATACGTACAAAAGTACGTAAAACAAATTGTCGTATTGAGTAGTAATGTATAAATATAAAATAGTTTGATAAGCCACCCACTTCAATCTAAGAGTGAGACGCTCTACAGGAAAGAAATTTTAGAGTTCCCATTTAAACATTCGGTAGGAACGACTAAGTTAATAATTCTGTTAACCTTAAAGGATAGAGTCTCTTCTGTTAAGAAATTCTTAGCTGCAGGTAGTGAAACATCAGAATGTCTGCCATAACACATCTCTGGATAAAACTTCATTGAAATCCCTCACGACGTTAAATTTTCCCAGTTTTCCTGAGACTATACAAAGATCTTTAAAAGAAAGACGGATATTAACAAAAAATTTCCATGATATTTGACCTCTAAAAAAAATTGCGCGGGAATTAAACAGAAACGAGGATTCGGCATATATGTTTCTAAAAGAGAAAACGAAACTACCATTATGCGTAAAAAATGTGCAGCAGTCCAATACTCATTTTGCTCTCTACCAGCTCGTCTGCAAGCACTCACAAAGGAGATGAGAGGCAGTATTCCTCAGGCATTGTTGTTCTCCATTACGAGTTGCTGTGCTGCGTCAGGATGTAGAAAGTAACCCTTATACACAAACTGCTGGACACATGCAGCATATGAAATAGTGTTTTCTGAATAACAGTACAAACATCATGGTAGTGTTGGAATACCTGGTCCTGCCGCACGTACGAAGGTTGCTTGCGTTTCAGCATCAAGTGATCAAACAATGGACAGGGAAATGTTCTCAGTGTCATAATCTCAACTGTTATTGGTCCCTACAGAAGTGTGGCTTAAGTAAAAATCACGTATAAGATAGCGATACAGTCACGGGATAAAGAAACTGGTTCTCAAGTAAGAAGGCAAGTGTGAAGAGTTGCAAGCAACGTCTGCTTGCAACCACATGATGTGCACTAACTGGTATTATCGTGCTGCCGAGGAACAGTGACGCTAATGGGTACCATCGCGACGTGATCATCTTGCAGTTAACGTCCTCTACTTATCAAACAGTAACGGGCCTATTTTAGCAATAATCACCTTCAAAAATTAATAAAGTTGGTCTTGTAATATTGTTAACATAGTTCATTTTTCCATTCCTGAATTGCAGAATAACACAGTGCAAAACAACTTGAAAGTTTCTTTATGGTAACCGTACAGGATAATGGCTATATATGCGAATATATATTTCAGGATAAGTGAGATACAAATGCCATTAGGAAAACTAGTGATAATGTGTCAACAAAACCAAGCAGTCTTGAGGCTAAAACTGATGTCTTGAGTGTTTGTATGTTGCTGGCAGTGACCCTACCACGTCTCTCCTTGAGGCCACGCGGAGCAGGAGCAAAGGCTTTACAACTGGGTTATACGTTGCATCTCTTTAAATGTAGTCAAGGGCGCCAGAATGAGAGTAACTGGGCACCCTAGCTCTTTTTGTTCACAGAGTTGCGTTGATATATTGTACAGAATCTCTAAGGAATTATTTTAATGCATTTCTGATACTTGTATACATTTTCGCTTCTGGGTTATGTATTTTCCTCTGTCTTTTAGGCAGAGTGTAATTTAGGTATGACATCACCAAAATAAGGTTGAGGTGAGAAGCAAAAATGAGTTAAGAGGAGGGCTTAACAGGCGTGACACCTCCTGAGTTGAAGACATTGTTCAATGCTGAGGAATAGTTTCTGTCGTAGAAAGGGATGAGCTGTGTTGAGTTGTGCTGTGCTGTGTTGTGTTGTGTTGTGCTGTGCTGTGTTGTTCTGTGTTTGCTGTGCTGTGTTGTGTTGTGTTGTGCTGTGTTGTGCTGTGCTGTGATGTGCTGTGCTGTGCTGTGATGTGTTGTGATGACATGTGTTGTGCTGTGCTGTGTTGTGCTGTGTTGTGCTGAGCTGTGCTGTGTTGTGCTGTGCTGTGCTGTGCTGTGCTGTGTTGTGTTGTGCTGTGCTGTGTTGTGTTGTGCTGTGCTGTGTTGTGTTGTGCTGTGCTGTACTGTGCTGTGATGAGCTGTGCTGTGCTGTGCTGTGTTGTGCTGAGCTGTGCTGTGTTGTGCTGTGTTGTGCTGTGCTGTGCTGTGAAGAGCTGTGTTGTGCTGTGCTGTGTTTTGCTGTGCTGTGTTGTGTTGTGCTGAGCTGTGCTGTGCTGTGTTCTGCTGTGCTGTGTTGTGCTTTGTTGTTCTGTGTTTGATGTGTTGTGTTGTGTTGTGTTGTGCTGTGTTGTGCTGTGTTCTGCTGTGCTGTGTTGTGCTGTGCTGTGATGTGCTGTGTTGTTCTGTGCTGTGCTGTGTTGTGTTGTGCTCTGCTGTGCTGTGCTGTGATGTGCTGTGTTGTGCTGTGCTGTGTTGTGTTCTGCTGTGCTGTGTTGTGCTGAGCTGTGCTGTGTTGTGTTGTGCTGTGCTGTGTTGTGCTGTGCTGTACTGTGCTGTGATGAGCTGTGCTGTGCTGTGCTGTGCTGTGTTCTGCTGTGCTGTGTTGTGCTGTGTTGTGATGTGATGTGTTATGCTGTGTTGTGCTGTTCTGCGTTGTGCTGTGCTGTTGTGTGCTGTGATGTGTTGTGCTGTGTTGTGTTGTGTTGTGCTGTGCACTACTGTGATGTGATGATCTGTGTTGTGTTGTGTTGTGCTGTACTGTGTTGTGCTGTGCTGCGTTGTGCTGTGCTGTTGTGTGCTGTGATGTGTTGTGTTGTGTTGTGCTGTGCAGTACTGTGATGTGATGAGCTGTGCTGTGCTGTGTTGTGCTGTGATGAGCTGTGCTGTGTTGTGATGGTCTGTGTTGTGCTGTGCTGTGCAGTGATGAGCTGTGTTGTGCTGTGCTGTGTTGTGTTGTGCTGTGTTGTGCTGTGCTGTGTTGTGATGTGCTGTGAAGAGCTATGTTGTGCTGTGCTGTGTTGTGTTGTGATGAGCTATGTTGTGCTGTGTTGTGTTGTGATGTGCTGTGCTGTGTTGTGTTGTGCTGTGCTGTGTTGTGTTGTGATGAGCTATGTTGTGCTGTGTTGTGTTGTGATGTGCTGTGCTGTGTTGTGTTGTGCTGTGCTGTGTTGTGTTGTGATGAGATGTGTTGCGCTGTGCTTTGCTGTGTTGTGATGAGCTGTGTTGTGTTGTGCTGTGTTGTCCTGAGCTGTGTTGTGTTGTGATGAGCTTTGTTGTGCTGTGCTGTGTTGTGCTGTGTTGTGATGAGCTGTGTTGTGCTGTGCTGTGTTGTGTTGTGATGAGCTGTGTTGTGTTGTGCTGTGCTGTGTTGTACTGAGCTGTGTTGTGCTGTGCTGTGTTGTCCTGAGATGTGTTGTCCTGAGATGTGTTGTGCTGTGTTGTGTTGTAATGAGCTGTGTTGTGCTGTGCTGTGCAGTAATGAGCTGTGTTGTGCTGTGCTGTGTTTGCTGTGTTGTTCTGTGCTGTGCTGTGTTGTGCTTTGTTGTGCTGTGCTGTGCTTTGCTGTGTTGTCCTGTGCTGTGTTGTGCCTAGTTGTGTTGTGATGAGCTGTGTTGTGCTGTGCTGTGCTGTGTTGTGATGAGATGTGTTGTGCTGTGCTGTGCTGTGATGAGCTGTGTTGTGCTGTGTTGTGCTGTGATGTGTTGTGCTGTGCTGTGCTGTGCTGTGTTGTGCTGTGCTGTGCCCTGTTGTGTTGTAATGAGCTGTGTTGTGCTGTGCTGTGTTGTGCTGTCACATGCTCATTTAATAACGTTTCCTTTACAAACAGTTGGATTAACAAAATAACGTTTAAGGACTTTCCGCGATAATGACTGAACACGACAGAAAAGGTTCATGAAACCCGAGATTCCGTAAACTGCGCTCGTTGTCAATGCAATCTGCGATTTGGATCTAGAGATCCAGGAGAACGCACGAGTGCTGAAAAAAAAGGTATTAACTTCGAATGGATTTGCAACTGCAATGTTTCGCTTTATCTACCGCGCTGCAGCCATTCGGCCCCATACCAGGGACACCTTCTTAATGATACCAAACTCAGCTAGAGGACTAACCCATGAGAAGGGACCGACCACATAGGCGCCTCCATCTAACACAACAGTGGACACTACACAAGTTGATCCCCTTCAGAGTCAACCCATAACATCACTAAGGCTCTCAAATTCAGATCTACCCATGGTCTGATCCGTGTCGAGTCCGGCTGAGTTGATACCCACGCCTCTACTAGCTGTCACTCGCTGCGTCCACTTCTCAGTGGGTGGGAACCCAACAGTTATCCTTCTCTTAGTGTGGAAACCCTACCCCTTTTCAGTGGGTAGGAAGACTACAGTTATCCTTCTCAGTGGGTGGGAACTCTACAGTAATGCCTCTGTGAGTGGGAACCCTATAGTTATCCTTACCAGTTTGTGAGAACCCTACAGTTAACCTTCTCAGTGGTTAGGAACCCTATAAGTTATCCTTCTCAGTGAGTAGGGAACCCCACAGTTATCCTTCTCAGTGGGTGAGAACCCTACCGTTATCTTTCTCAGAGGGTAGGAAACCTACACTNGGGAACCCCACAGTTATCCTTCTCAGTGGGTGAGAACCCTACCGTTATCTTTCTCAGAGGGTAGGAAACCTACACTTATCCTACTCAGTGGGTGGGGAACACTACAGTTATCCTTCTCTGTGGGTGGGAACTCTACAGTTATCCTTCTCAGTGAGTGGGAACCCTACAGTTATCCTCATTGGGTGGGGAACCACACAGATATCCTACTCAGTGGGTGGGCACCCTACAGTTATTCCTCTCAGTGGGTGGGAACCCTACAGTTATCTTTCTCAGAGGGCAGGAAACCTACAGAATAGGATGAGTCACCCACCCCTTGTGATCAGTTATCCTTCTCTGTGGGTGGGAACTCTACAGTTATCCTTCTCTGTGGGTGGGAACTCTACAGTTATCCTTCTCAGTGAGTGGGAACCCTACAGTTATCCTCATTGGGTGGGGAACCACACAGATATCCTACTCAGTGGGTGGGCACCCTACAGTTATTCCTCTCAGTGGGTGGGAACCCTACAGTTATCCTCATTGGGTGGGGAACCACACAGATATCCTACTCAGTGGGTGGGCACCCTACAGTTATTCCTCTCAGTGGGTGGGAACCCTACAGTTATCCTCATTGGGTGGGGAACCACACAGATATCCTACTCAGTGGGTGGGCACCCTACAGTTATTCCTCTCAGTGGGTGGGAACCCTACAGTTATCCTCATTGGGTGGGGAACCACACAGATATCCTACTCAGTGGGTGGGCACCCTACAGTTATTCCTCTCAGTGGGTGGGAACCCTACAGTTATCCTCATTGGGTGGGGAACCACACAGATATCCTACTCAGTGGGTGGGCACCCTACAGTTATTCCTCTCAGTGGGTGGGAACCCTACAGTTATCCTCATTGGGTGGGGAACCACACAGATATCCTACTCAGTGGGTGGGCACCCTACAGTTATTCCTCTCAGTGGGTGGGAACCCTACAGTTATCCTCATTGGGTGGGGAACCACACAGATATCCTACTCAGTGGGTGGGCACCCTACAGTTATTCCTCTCAGTGGGTGGGAACCCTACAGTTTTCCTTCTCCGTAGGGGGATCACCACAGTTATCCTTCTCAGTGAGTGGGGAACCCTACAGTTATCCTTCTCAGTGGGTGGGAACTCTACAGTTATCCTTCTCAGTTGGAGGGGGGGGGACTCTTCAGTTATCCTTCTCATTGGGTGGGAACACTACATTATCCATCTCAGTGGGTTGGAACTCTACAGTACAAAAGTTGTCCTTCGAGCATCGAAAATGGGGTGTATTTTTCTACATGTTCGATCCCTTATGTCACTGCCACCCAGTGACATGTCGCCACCACCTAGCGACATGTCTTCCCGGGGTTGTCGTTATTAATTCTGTCATCATCTGTTTGGTATTGATGAGCTGGTTGTCGGTTTTCCGTTGCCGAGTTAGGTGTCGGCAATCCGGAAATCGCTGAACCATCTGTCAGAGAAGAGTCTTGTATACGGTGCGACGACAATGCAATGGACGGTCAATATGAAACAAGTGTGACTGTTTGTGTTGGTAGTCGTCACAATGACCCCATCATTGTGTTGTCCTACGCAGTGCAATTACTTTCTACCATACAAGAACTTTTTTGACTTCGGCATGATAATCTAACATCACAGTTCAGGGGCATTTAAAAAAAATTGCTTTGGACTCTTTTCCTACAACAAAAAAAATCCCAGAAGATAAAAAATGTAATATGATTTTTTTAATGTAGCATTACTTATGTATATGCTGTTATCCAAATAAAAAATTGTGTTTAAAATTTTAGATTTTTGCTATTCTGTTTTACCTAAATAATTATTGCTCAAATATTTTCATGTAAACAAATATTCCTTTCACTGCTTTAAGTATACAACATTCGTAAAAACAAAATATATATATATATGCACATTATAAATATATGATTTAAAAGTCAAAGCTTTTATGTATATTGTACATTTGTTCTGTATACAATTATACACCTTTTGACGGATCTGGAGTAAATTTGGCAGGGATGTCCTTCAGTGCCCAACTTTAAATACAGTGTAGTACAAAATGGACCAAAACCCCTAAAACAGGCTCGTTTATCTAAATTTTACACCATTCGAGGAATCTGGATTAAATTTTTCTTGTACGCCCTTTAGTACCAAATTTAATACATACAGCACATTAAAAGTATATTTAGCATAATAGTAAAGTGACGTGCATATAGTACTTTAAATAGAGAGACGTTTGGTGTTCGGCGATACCCTCAGTAAAATATTACTATGGCTCTAAAAAAATGTTTTCAAAATTGGACGACTTTTTATTTTAAGATATAAATCTAATCGATTTTTATGAATATAGCAGCAAGAAGTCATGATTCATAATGTTAATAAACTAACCATTTACTAAAAAATAATTTAGAAATTCTAGTGGAACTGAATTGTTAAGAAAATTGAACGAATTTTTTAATTCTGTTGATATTAACTGTTCAAATATAGCATCAATTTTTGCAAAAAAATTTAAATATCATTATTTATTGTATGTAGGTACACTTCCAAATGGCACACAGATTTATTTTTAATCGGACGAAAATGAGATGGTTTAGATATTGCACATATCCTATTCCTATAAAATATGCATGGTCGGCATGTCTACTGTAAGTTATTACTTCATTAATAAGTTGTATGAATGTTTCATAGAAAATCTTTTATAAATGTTTCATAGAAAATTGTTATAAATGTTTAATTTTTGGCAATTTTTTTGGGATTTTCCAATGTTTGACGGTAATTTTCAGGTTGAAGTTCACCAGGAGGTCAATATAAAATTGAAGAACATATGATATGGCCTCACCACCTGGTTGACTCAGTGCTTATTACTTCTCCTTCATCCTTTCCACAAGCATATTTTCATTGTAGTTCTTCCATTATCCTGCTTTTCCGGAGTCACGTGCAGGATACCAGGACTATGTTCGAATCCGCGAGAACGTACCCCTTCTTCACTTGCCTTTGATCCCTTCAGTACCCACAAATACTCACATTCCTTTGATACATTCCTGACCAAGTGGGTATCATTTATAACACAACCTTCTTCGTTTCCCAATTCGCAACACACGCAAGAAAAAAATTAATTAATTAAACGCATTTCCTTACGTTGTTTCTGTTTGTGTGCGAAATACAGTGAAGCTGCAGAAGGCAGAACAGTTATAAACAATTGATAAACGAAACTCACAATGCAGGTCATGCGAATGGGACGTCGCCCGTATCCTTAACTGAAAGGGACACCCAAACGTGCATCCGTGCTCTTAACCGTGAATCACTTCGGACAGCGACAACGTGAAGTCACAGCCTCGGTGAACTTTTCTAGAGTACGACACCAGGTAACGGCTGTTCACGGTAAACTGGATGCTTTCAGCAGCCCCGCTCAAGGTCTACTTGTATGCACACTGCGTATTATTCCGCCGTACGCAAAATTAACATTACCATAGACTTGATCACTTTATTCAAACGCCGGTCAAGTGAAACTATTCGGAATGAAAATAATTTTCAGATTTGCTAATTCTTACACCTATGTGGTTTAGAAAACTGGAAAGCAAAGTAAATAATTTCAGTTTTCACAAAGGTTTTCCTGACACTTTCAATTCAACGTTAAATCATAGAACTACTTTTCCTCCGTCGTTGCCAATATCACTGCGCGCAAGGCAGTCAGTGCGCCCGTTAAAATACACGCAACTAGGGACAGTGATATTTGTCAAAGGCTTGTGAATTGGTGCGCAATCCCCAGCATAGTACACTTCAAGCATGCAGACACCTTCCACCCCATGGAGTGAATACTCGGTAGAGTGATCTCGCTGGCTGCGCAGGATCAGTCCCCGTGTCAATGTGAAAAGCACTCCACGCTTAAATCTATTCCTGCGACATTAAATGTTTGACCTTGCGCTTTATTGATAGTTAACGACAGAGAAAGTTTTACTGGGACGTTGTTAAATCTTGTCATTATACGGTAGCAATAGTAGTTCATGCATGAGACCGATTTACGTAGCGGAGTTCCATTATTAACCGGGTCAACTTGGCAAACATTGATGGCATATCCGTCTTCGCCCCGACATAGCATCAGAGGATACTGTAAGCTGTCATAAAGATCTGTGCAACTCTGATGTTGTTTGTAGGTTGTCGTCACGACTGCGCAATACAATGTCTCTCTTATCAAATTGTTGTCCAGCTATCACAACTGCTACTTCAGTCGTGGATGGGGCGTTATATCGGCCACAGTGTTCACCAGGGGGCACTTTGTTTGCATGGATAATGACGGTGAAGTCGGGTGTACCTGGTGGAACGCTCTCAATTGCAGTTTTAAAGGACTGTGTGTACTTGTTATGTGAATTTAACATATCTTGTAAAGATCTCACCAAGCCGCTATCTACTAGTCGTGCGACACTGTTACAGCCTGTTTGTTCTTGTGTTTCTGGATCGGAGATAAAGTAGATTTGCAGACATTTATGATCATCGGGTCGGTATGGGAGTAAGCTACCTGCTAAATGATAGACTTACCCCTGGATTTTGAACGTAGGCATAAAATCCCGCTCAACAACCTGCGTACTCTTAAATGACGTCATTTGAAACGTGTTTGTTGTATCGGCGTATATTGCGCATAAAATGTTTAGACTTAGGATGCTCACCCGAGAGAAGAGAGTGTAATGGTTCGGGTGGAGGAAGAATTTCCTCTAATTTTACTTTTCCTTGTAAGCAGCACATAGCTTTTGATTCATCCTTCAATTTCAGAGCAGAGAAATGTTCACATACGACATACACTGTACCTATTTTAACCGCAGGGTCATTTTTGTAATCAATGGAAGAATCGTAATTCATGGCAGAATTCACTTTATCTGACCACAAATTAGAAGTCCTCGTAGATTCTACTCGAGTTACCTGTCTGCGGGTAAGTTGTCTATTTCGATCAGTGAGTAATCGATTGTTTCTTGGAACAGACGATTATCTAGCTCTCTGTGATCTATGCCTATCACGGTTTAGACAAAGGCGAACCTCACGTTCAACAGACGATTCTCTAGCTCTTTCCAAATAAGAACTTGCTCTGTTATTTGAAACCCTTTCTTCTTCGTTGGCATTATTATATACCAAACGCATTCTTTTTGCATCACTTGTACTACGACCTATATTGCTCCAACTCCGACTTCTTCGTGACATGATTGAATTAGAAAGCACGTTTTACAAATGTTTATCTATCTGTGGAGAGCTCCGATGCACGCACGTTCGATACGAATCATTGAATGCTACAGGGCGAGGCGCTCGTTCCACCGCTGTAATTATTTTGTTGAGGGTAATTTTTAAACCTGTGATATCTTCTAAGATATTCATTTAAATGATATGCTTAAGATAACTAACATATTTAATTGGATAATGATTAATACTATGTCGGTCAAAACGGCTTCGCAAGTAACCCATTTTTATTTTATTAAACTTTGAAAGACAAAAATGGTTACTGTGGGTCATTCTTAAAAGATAAACATATGCTATCACGGACTTTTCTGTAGATCTTTTTGAGAGCTACAATTCTGTAATACATTAATTTGATGTATCTCTTAAGGTTTAGTCAGTGCAAGCCATGTAAGTGCCCTAAAAGCGGTTTTTTTACGATTAGATTACAAACTGATTGACATTTCTCTAATATTCTTACATTAAATGTAAATGAATTATACACCAGAACCTTCCTCAAGAAATTCTCTAAATGATGTTGAGAACCGTATCAAAATCCGTCAAGTAGTTAAGAAGTACAAAGCGAACACACAGACAGACGCGGATAAGCGACTTTGTTTTATATTATTTAGAGATACGAATAAAAACGAGAGAGAGAAAATAGGTGTTTTGGCAATGTCTAGTGAAAAATAATCCTTGTGCAAAATATGATTAAACAGAGTGCGCACGTATACGGTGCGCTGTCCCTTTGGTGTGATTCCCCAGACATAGTTGTGCTTTGTTTGCACAAGGCGGAGGAACATCCTGGAAGTAGAACTTCAGCAAAGTTGGAAGTAACCATGAACGTACTATACATCACACGTCACTCTACTACCGGCCAGTAAATGCACGTGGTCTAGGGCACTACCGTCCCGTGCGTAGACGTCACATAAGCACGCATTGCTGGCGGGAACATGCCGCAAGTTACTTTAAGGAGATAAAATATGTTCAACGGTGTCAATAATTATCGCAGTGTGTCTCTAGAAGAAGCATTGGTGTGGTTTTCAGCATAGTTAAGCTGCGTTACGTTTGCAACGTGCATTTCAATATTTAGAACGCAAAGTAAGTTTCGCGTGTGCAAAGTTTGTTTCAATGTTATGCATTCGACATATTTATTTCCAAGCAATGGCGGAATTTGTGCATGGTTGTTGATTCGTTGCTTTGTGCAATCAAAAATGTATTTAGACATGGATTAACATCGCACGAGGTTTCTAGCAGCTGCATCAATGCAGGCGATATAACACTGTTCGGCTGTGTGTGGTAATCGCTTGTCACTTCATGTCGTTACTGGGAATGCAAACAAACCTTCAAGGCCCTACCACGATTGTGGAGATGCGTCTGTCCAAGCCTTGACTGTGCTGTCAGTCTCATATACTAAAGATGAGGTAGACCGTTCTTCGTCTTCTGCGCATGTACCCAACATTGACCTACCCCAAACCAACACAGCTGTCAAAGTCACATGGTCAACAGTGATGAACGTATTTGTTTATATATTAATTCATAAATGACAAGCGCTATTATATTAATAAAATACTTCTACCAAAATGGTAAGAGGGAGTATACAAACATCTGAGAGCACTTGTTTACTTCACAGTGCCGTAGCCTCAAATCCAATCCTCGCCGTGGTTGCTAGTCGTATTGGCAGAGAAGCAGTTCAATGTCGGGACACGGAGACTGGTTGTGCGCAGCTAGCGAGGCCGCTCTACCTCATCTGTAGTCTATGGTCACTCCACGCTGATTGCCGATTACGAAACGGGTAGCCATTTTTGTTCATATTTCCATGTTATCATGTGCTGTCTGCTTTGACATTTCTTCGCCATATATAATGATGCATGTCATTGATATTATATAAAAGTGACCTTAGAAAACCCTCTATCTCTTCATTTTGAAACAAATAAGCGAATCTATGAGCTATATAATAGGTTACGTACTCACCCTACTTTTCGCTCGCTTCCTCCTTTCTGTGTATAAACGCAGCATATCATTTGCTTCGGCGCTGATGACGTCAGATGCTGACGATCCAGTCCTCCCTGTCTGACCATGATAGGCAGAGTTTGGTCACCTCTAGTCGGTCAGCACTCACCGACGTGTGCCGCATGCTGATGAGGAAGCAGCTGCCCCCTGGTACGCTACGTATTGACAACACCACTACTAATGCCGAGTGACTTTCGAGACACAACTCTTGGGTACAACACTTCACGCCCATTTTCAGCTAGACCCAAGACCATTAGCTGATCCACCATTATGAGACAGTGTCCCCCTCCTCGTGCTTGTGCCACGAATCAAAAGAGTCATCGTACATTGTGCACAATTTTGTTGCACATAATATTTCACGTTTTGGAGACCCATGCCTGTGACGCAGAGCCTGAAAGCAGGAAGAGGCGCAGGAAGCGGGTTCCAGGAGAAGAAGTGTCTGGAGAGGCGCTGTAGTGGCATCTTCCTCAGGGGGAATAAGGTGCGCCAGAAGGCCCTAGTGACATCTACTTACAGCCGGGAACACAGACTGCTGTAGCGGCATCTTCCTCAGGGGGAATAAGGTGCACTAGAATACCCTAGTGACATCTACTTACAGCCGGGAACACAGCCTGCTGTAGCGGCATCTTCCTCAGGGGGAATAAGGTGTGCCAGAATGCCCTAGTGACATCTACTTACAGCCGGGAACATGGCCTCCCAGCACAGAGCAAGGCGACACTCAATATGCCCTACAATGGTGTTATTGAAAATACCCTACTCACTATACACCAACATAAGCATTCACTTTACCACACATTTTAGTTTGTCATATGAATTACGTTTCGGTGATAATTATTCGTCTTAGTAATGTCAATCTTAATCATTGTACATTATAAAAAAACCAGTATTCATACAACATTTGGTTGTTTTTTTCGTTATATTAACTATTTGTGCTGAGATGAGTGAGTTTTAGTTTGCTTTTGGAGGTGCAATTTGTTAGTACGAGTGCGTATTCTGCACGTTGGCGCGTGCGTGCTTCATGTCAATTTTGGAAATACGATGTGTAAAACAAGACAGAACAGAAA
Source organism: Clitarchus hookeri (assembly GCA_002778355.1). Taxonomy (NCBI): domain Eukaryota; kingdom Metazoa; phylum Arthropoda; class Insecta; order Phasmatodea; family Phasmatidae; genus Clitarchus; species Clitarchus hookeri. The sequence continues at coordinate 34,455 of NQII01010515.1, forward strand.
TGTATGATGTTGGGTTTCTTAACTGTTATAAGTTATTGGCAAAAGGTACTATGTGATAAATAACAAACAACCTATTTACATTTGTTCTAAAATCGAAACACAGGCTCAACAATAGTAGGTGGTGTCCTGCAGAAATATGGCACAGTTTTTTTTAAAACAAACCAGCAAAAAAGCTAAAAAGGAGGTTAAAAATGTGCAATTTTGGGAAACAAACTTAACACTGACCTACGAGATCAATTTTCAAGTATAAAATTAAATGCATAATGTTTAAGTGAGCGTAGTGTTATTTTTTTTTAATGGGGTGGTGTGGTTGGCAATACTACCTTGTGTTGCCAGCTCTGCCACTTGTGAATGCAGCAGATTGAGCAATGAAATAACAGAAGACTACAGTAGATTTAAATTACAAAATTTAACTTTCAGTTAATATAAAATAAGTAAAAAATTGTTAGTAATTCACGTGTTCATTACAGCTAGATAACCAGAAAAAAATCTCTTATCAAAAGGACAGAAATTATATGTAGACTCGCTCACCAAGAAAAAAATAACAGCTGGAAACAATTAATGTAAGTGGCCTGCCGCAGCTTCAAACCACTAGCAGCACTTCACAACACTAGCAGCACTTCACAACACTAGCAGCACTTCACAACACTAGCAGCACTTCACAACACTAGCAACACTTCACAACGCTAGCAGCACTTCACAACACTAGCAGCACTTCACAACGCTAAACACTACAGAAACACATGTTGAGGTAGGGAAGTCCCTTCTGAGATGATAGTACATCCAATGTCACAGATCTCCTAGAATTCTCGCAATGTGACGTCATTGAATATTTATTGCCGTGCGTTGCAGGTTTGTGCACTTTAAATGACATTTAAGTGTATGTATCTGCTAGGTAGCATTGCAGTGTTGTGTTTGAATAGGTTTTGTTGAAAACTAGCTATGAAAGGACGAGAAAAAAAACGGACTCATTGTTTTGTTTAAATCTCAGCAGTAAATCAGTAAATTGCTTTAAAAACATCAACTGCAGAATCAGGAAATCAGTAGACGTGGCAACACTGTCTTCCCCGTCGTAGAGATCCCAGTGCAAATAATGAGGACAGCGTGCTGTACATAAGAGTGTTGTCTCTTCCACCCTTCCATACACAGTGGCCCTTAGTGGCGGCTCCACATAAGGCACACCTGGCTCGCACAATGACCGCACTGTGCTGGCGGCTTATCTTATCCTGCCCCGAGGCCGCGCCTTCTAGGAACACCACTGCAGCCCCCATTCAGCAAGAGCACACGACATGTCTGCACAACCAAGCATTGCTTTCCCAACTATTACTTCAGTCTGAGGAAGTCTCTGATACTCTTCTTCCTCAAGACCCCACCAAAGTACGCATTTTCGGCAGCAGGAAGTCCCATCGCTAAGGCGTTGTGTCCACTGACCAGGAGACCTAACTGTGTTGGTTTGAAACCCACCCACCACTTGACTCGTTACGTGATCATCTAATCCCATAACAATTATTTGAGCGCCATCAGTATTAGTATGTCACATCACTTTTGCCTCTGTGCATAACCAAGCTACGTGAAACCCAGTATGAAAACTTTGCCCAATCTGTGGAAAGTACTGAGCCAGGACTCGCATTCGGGAGGACCAGGGTTCAATTCGCTGCCCGGCCATCCTTATTTCGGTTTCCCATGGTTGCCTGAAGTCACTCCAGGAGAATGCGGAGGTGGTTCCCCACTACAGGTCATGGCCGACTACTTCCCCATTCCTGCTTCTCTAAGCAACTTGCTCCGTCTCTAATGGCCTCGTTGTCGACGAGGTGTTAGGCCCTACCTATGTCATTGGGGTCACGGTGGCTGAGCGAACCGTATTCAATCCCCGGCTGGGTCGCTTATGGGTTTTCTCAATTGGGAATCGTGCCGGACGATGCCGCTGGTCAGCGGGTTTCCTCGGGGATCTCCCGTATCCCTCACTCCTTCATTCCTGCGCTGCTTCATACTCACCTCAATTCATTATCATCGGCTCCCAAGGCCTCTTTACTCACTCACTACATCAGTGGAGGTAGCTTCAGTGTTGGTCCCTCAATGGCTGGACTTTTTAATACAATTGAGCCCACTTGCTCTCCGACCATTGCTTAGACTGTCTTGGACATCCCTGTCAGTCTTCAGTGGCGCAATGACGGGGAGGCAGTATCGCTACTAGTGGCTCTTTGCACAGTACTTTCTCTCGAGTTCCGCTACTCGTCCACCGAGTCGTCTAAAACGTACCAGGGGGAGTGTCCCAGTGTGCCGCAAGCTGATGAGGAAGCAGCTGTCCCCTGGTACACTACGCATTTACAACGCCACTACTAATGCCGAGTGACTTTCGAGACACAACTCTTGGGTACAACACTTCACGCCCATTTCCAGCTAGACCCAAGACCATTAGCTGAGGCATTGTGATGTATTTGAAGGCAGGCAACGCCCACATCCTTCTGAGGCTTACTGAACAACTTGAATTGTCACCCAGCCAAGAAAGTGTATCATGTTCACTATGCGGGCTGCACAACAATATCAAATTTTCTTGGCGAACATGCATGCTCTTTAGATGACTTAATTGACAGTTTAACATCCCACATGTAACTCCACGACTTACGGTGTAATACGTTAGTGAAAAATGGGGCCAACACAGTAATTTTGTATATATATTTGCTTGCGTCTCTCCAGTTTTATCAATATTATTATTATTATTTGCGATTACGATAAAACAACATTTAGCCGCCAGCCATGGTTTTATTAGTGAGTGAAGAGATTTGGGTGACTGTTTACAGCGAGGTATTGAAAGCCGATGTTTTTATTAGTCCTTCTTGCTGTTCTGGACCCATACAAACCAGCAAAATTCCGGAAAGTTCTGTGTTTGGCAGTCCATTGGGGGACAGCGTTATACACTGAAGAGCCAAAAAAAACTCGTTTAGGCGTGAGTATGCAAATAACAGAGGTTTAGAACCAATCAGAGTAACGCGATGCGGTCGGCAGCTAGATCGGTTACTGCTGCTACAATGGCAGGATATCAAGATTTAAGTGAGTTTGAACGCGGTGTTATAGTCGGCGCATGAGAGATGGTGCATAGCATCTCCGAGGTAGCAATAACATTTGGATGTTCGCGTACGACCATTTCACGAGTGTACCGTGAATATCGGGAATCCGGTAAAACATCACATCTTCGACATCACTGCGGCCAGAAAAATATCGTGAAAGAACGGGACAAACGATGACTGACGAGAATCACTAAACGTGACAGACGTGCAACCCTTTCTCAAATTGGCGCAGATTGNCAGTTTTTTTGGCTCTTCAGTGTAGTCTAATCGCGATTTCTTCACACTTTTCGAATCAAACCTTTTAAAAATCACCCCATGGATGATGTGTGTATTTGTTTCCTAAACATGTTATGTATCACAAGCGTTTTATACTTGTGCTAACATATAATTACGTAATTTTTTGTTAAATTGAACTTTTACTTACATTTTACCTAAAAATTACAATAATATTTAATTTATGATGAATGTGAATATAAACAGGGAGAAAGTACGTGTGTTGGCAACGCCTAGTAAGAAATAGTTCTTATGCACAATTATTTTACACTGAGTGGTGTAATTCTCCAGCTCGGTTAAGCTTTGTTTGGATGAGGCGGAGGAATATCCTGGAAGTAGGACGTAGGCAGGGCTTCAGGAAAGTCTGAAGTAACCGCGAATGCCTTAGCTGCTGTGTGTTCCGGGGAAAGTGACGTCATTGCGCGAGTGGTAAGTAGCATGTGGGTCGTTGATCTAAGGTCAGCAGCTATCGCGAGGTGCAGTTCAACAGTGATTGCTCACGTACTTACAGTCTGGTATACGTAGTGCTGCAAGAAACAGCGCGTCATTAGCACGTAGCTCTGACCAAACTGCTACATCGCTTCATTTCATTTTTCAAACTGCAAAAATATATAAGTATGTAAATACGCGTCTCAAACGTCGAATAAGATGACAGGCTAGGCCGTTGGTGTGCAGCTGTATCGTGTAAGGGTGTCGTAATCCTCCAGAGGCAACACAATCTCTAGCGACAACGTACTTTGCGTTCAGTTCGGGTAATAGGGTCGAGCAAGGAACACAGCGGGGAGGCGTCCGGGATTTGTTACATTACAAATACCGTGTCCTTGTGCACACATGGGTTCCTCTTGCAAGAGAACAGTTACTGTACATCCACAAGATTACAATACAGATTTATAATTTCACGATTTGTTTGATAATCTGCCCACTTCGGAGCTGTAACACAAACNCGTTCAGTTCGGGTAATAGGGTCGAGCAAGGAACACAGCGGGGAGGCGTCCGGGATTTGTTACATTACAAATACCCTGTCCTTGTGCACACATGGGTTCCTCTTGTAAGAGAACAGTTACTGTACAACCACAAGATTACAATACAGATTTATAATTTCACGATTTGTTTGATAATCTGCCCACTTCGGAGCTGTAACACAAACNCCACAAGATTACAATACAGATTTATAATTTCACGATTTGTTTGATAATCTGCCCACTTCGGAGCTGTAACACAAACTTTGCGAGTTATGGTATTCCTCCGCTTTAAAATGCACATAAAGGAAAATATGATTATTCTCATTTGTTTGAAGATTCGGTTTAATTACGGTTTCAAATATATAACCGCACAGTTGACGTTTACGGAGAGCACGATTTTGAAATATCGTTTTTAAATTTTGTCACAAAGGTGTTGATGAGTTATACTCAGATATTTGTCGGCGCTTCTCCAGCGCCGAAACTGGTTACGTAAATTATTACATTTGAATTTGTTTTGTAGTTAAACATTATTATGTGGAAATTATTTTATCGGGGCCGCGGTGGTGTAGTGGTCAGACTACTTGCCCCCACCAAGGAGAACCGAGCTCGATACTTGGTGGAGTCGTTCCCGGATTTTCGTATGTGGGAATCGTGTCGGACAGTGCTGCTGGTCGGCGGGTTTTCTCGGGGATCTCCCGTTTCCTGCGCCCTTACGTTCCGTCGCTGCTCCATACTCACCTATTTTCACCATTATCGGCTCTCAAGACCCCAATGTTAAGAGCCGTCCAAACCACTCCACTGAACTCCATTATTTTACCTTTGGTTGATTTTTCACGTAACCAGCCTCAGCATTGGTGATAGGTCTACATTCAAAAAATTTAATTTTTTTTTTTTATTATCTGTTGAAATATTTTCCTGCTGGTAAGGTTTGATATACTCTGTGGACAATATGTGAGAAATACGTCGGCTAGAAAATATGAGAACTTGAGGAGATAGACGAATGTGAGTGGACTGATGAGCTATAACAGTGACATAGGATAGGTTGCTTTTTATAACGCACTGGCAGATTCCATTAAGGCTGTCGAATAGTTAACATATTCCTCTGAATTATGAGGATATTTAACGCTTTCGTGAAATGATGATACTTTGATAAACTTACCAAATTATTATAAAAATAACATTGTGTATTTGTAATTATAATACAAGAGTTTTAACAAAAAAACATTTCTACAAATATTAAACATTACAAGTTTGAATTCATCAAAAATTTTATTAAAATCATTGGAATTGAATGTAGCTAATTTTTTTTAGTATACCCCTTAGTATACCTGGGTTTCACTTGTACTTACTTAGACTTCAAATTTTATTTCAAAAGTTAAAATTGATATACGGACTAAACCCATAATTGATTCTCTAGAAATATTTTTCTTGAGGCTCTTCGATGTGTGAGACAAAATGTACTTCAATAGCACAAGGTGTATTAGATGCTCTTCGATGTGTTAGCAAAGATTTCCTGATATCAGCAATGCTTATTTAAGGCTCTGAGTAAAGCACTGCGGATCAGGTGGGACAGCGGCCATGTTTGTTAATATTACTAACCCCTAACGCTATGCTGGATGTGTGTGGCCTTGACCTTGAATTGTGGTAGCCATGACCTAGAGCCTGATTGATATTGAACTGGAAAAATCATGTGCATCGTATGCAGACTCCATGGGCATTTACACCAAGGGTTCAAATTGTTAAACGACAATTGTGAAAGTATAAGTCAGCCCTCTAGAAACGTGATAGGTTCTGGAAATACTAATGTTAATGCCTTCGCCGTGTCAGAAGCACCATTTAGATCCTTGGTAATATGCAGATCGTAGGTATCACTTAAACAGCGATATAGTATATTTGACAAGAAGATACTTCAAATTTGGTCAGAATTTTTATTTTTGTGGAAAAAAATATGTGTTTATACGACCATGGCCGGTAATACTCGTGGCATTGTGATGGGAATGTGGAAAATAAATATCTTACCAGACCGAATGGTCAAGAAAGACCAGGCGAGAAAGTGGCATGTAGTACCTCGCATTGGACGGACAACTGTGGTGGTCGGACACTGGCCACATTATTCCCCTGCACAAGTCGAGATGTCACTCACAAGTAAGACATGTGATGCCTGAATTAAGTTAATAGCGCAGTCTAGTGGTGGTTCTACAAACTATATTTACGTGTTTGCCGGAAAGGTGAAGCATGTTGCTATTCGGGTCACCAATAAATTTCGAGATAATGACCCAGCTAAATTTAATTTATAGCTTTAGTGTGATCAAACAAAACCAACAACGTTTAACAAAAGTAAGGACAGGCAGGAATTTAAAACGAAGAAAATGCCCTTGTATGAAACCGATACAATCGAGAGCATGGTTCGGGGTGGATATTTAGATCTATAGCATCTTATTATAAGGCACAGTTGGCTGTATTTACAAAACATTAATGTTAGACTTCTGAAATTCAACATGTAGATATAATTTCCAACCGCTTGATGTGGATATAACATGTTAGGCCCTAAGCCTTTTTATGAGCCTAGTTGGTCAATTTTCAATTCCCGATAGCGACTAGTATGTAAGTAACACTTCAGACACCGATATGACGCATTAGACGAGAATTTAGTTTATAAGCATAGTTAGCTTTACATACTGCAAATAAGTTTGCTTTTAATATTAGCCAAAACTGCGTACAATTACCAATTAAATTCCGAGAATATTCTTCAGCATCTCTTTTACTAACCATACCAGCTGACTATACCAAACATCCATAACAAAAGTACATAACAAACTACGAACATGTCCGACCATGTCGCAAGACCAATCAACAAGACCAACTGACAAGACCGATCAAGGCTAACGAGGAGTATACAACTAAGTTTTTAGAAGATAAATGTGCATGGTCAATATTTTTTTGGTGGATGGGAAGTCATACAGAACCACAGTTAAAATTTGCAAATTTAGATGATTAGATTTTGATGAGATATNTTTTTGGTGGATGGGAAGTCATACAGAACCACAGTTAAAATTTGCAAATTTAGATGATTAGATTTTGATGAGATAGGATTTTATACACAAAAGGTATGGGATACTTGGTAATTTTATATTTACTTGTTAATATGTAGCGAACATTTCCATATATTAATTTACCATTTTACGAATAGGTATAGTTCTAAATATACATGGGAATGCATGGTAGTTAATTCTAAAGTAAGTAATTGTGTTTCGAGTACATTATATATGGTATAAGAAAGCTGGAGCACAAGAACAATAACGTATTTCATAGAACTTTAACTATAAAAACATCAAAAATGCAATAATAAAACTTTATTTTTTAGCATGAGTTATATTTTTCAGCTGTTTATGACTAAAAAATGTTATATCACATTGTTACAACAATGAAAATCACATAAACCTAAAAATAAAATACAGGAAAAGTAAAAAATAAATAAAACTTAGAATTACAAAATTAAAATCATTTAGTGTAAAACCATATATAAACAATAATGAAGTTATTTAAACTTCTTATTAATACTTTTTAATTAATGAAAACATTACAAACAAAGTTAAAACAATTTAATTTGATTTAAATATATAATAGTAGATAGAAATAGCCGAAGTAGTGTATAAAAGAAAGAACTGTTGCAATGTATTTTTAATGGGGCTGTGTGGCTGTGGCTGTAGCTGGNTGTATTTTTAATGGGGCTGTGTGGCTGTGGCTGTAGCTGGGAGTATTTGGCACGACTCGGAAGTGCTCAGCAGTCTTCGATTCAACTCGGGTGTGCTCGGAAGCCGTCGACTCGGGATTGCCGAATATGCCCGAAGGGGCTCAGCGGTTACGACCACAAACAACTCTGTATGTTTACACATAAATTAATACATATTGGTTTTGTAGGTATAGGATATGTCAAATCAAAATAATATATTTATCACGCAATTTAAAAAAGNAATTAATACATATTGGTTTTGTAGGTATAGGATATGTCAAATCAAAATAATATATTTATCACGCAATTTAAAAAAGGTTTTTTTAGATTAAAAAATTAACTTTTTCATTAATTTGTACCGAAATTGTACAAAGAATATTGCAGAACCCTGAANGTTTTTTTAGATTAAAAAATTAACTTTTTCATTAATTTGTACCGAAATTGTACAAAGAATATTGCAGAACCCTGAAGAAGTCTCTCATTCAGTTACTTCATTCTTAGTCTCCTCTCTTCAGGTCCAATTCTTACACGATGTCAGAATCCGTAAATCATTAATGTGCTCTACAGTTATGTAGGCATAAGTATAATACTCAGATTATTTAAAATATAATTATGGTATGTATATGTGAGCAAACCAAGCCTATGATACGAGTAGCGACCACCTGCACAAGTCATTACAATCATTGTATGGATCAGCACCTACCAACATTTTTATAGACATAGTTGTTAGTGATTTCAGAAACCTATAGTGCTACGCCCTTGAAACTTTGAATCTACAAGGCCAGCTCGGGTGATAGTTTTAGCTTCCATGCTATTCTTGACCATCAAGCCATTAATCTCGCAATCTTTCGATCGATCTTGCAATATTTCGTCCAATCTATAGATCAATTTCGCAAACTTTCCATATNATTAATCTCGCAATCTTTCGATCGATCTTGCAATATTTCGTCCAATCTATAGATCAATTTCGCAAACTTTCCATAGATCTCCCAATCTTACTATCAATCTTGCAAACTTTCCATTAATCTTCCAATCTATTTTTTTACCTATCTCGCAATCTTTAGTCTTTCAATATTTTGTCCAATCTTTAGATCAATCTCGCAGTCTTTCCATCAATCTTTCAATTTTTACTCCAATCTTTCCACCAGTCTCTATTTTCCATAAATCTTCCAATATTTACATCAATATTTCGATCAATATTTCAACCAATCTTATATACTTTCGTACATATTTTCATCAATATCGCAATCTTCTCATTAATATAGTCTTTTCATCAATCTGCCATTAATTCAATTAATCTTTCGATTAATATCGCAGTATTTTGTCCAATCTTTCAATAAGTTTTACAAACTTCCTATCGATGTTCCAATCTTTCCATCTTTCGGCCAATTCTTCGAACAATATATCCAAACGAGCCTACTAGCCAACAAAATAACTATCCAGACGAAACACCTACGTTAACCGACCAGACCAACCAACCAGATATCATACATAACTAAAAAAAGTAAAACAGTTATCATATAACTCAGGTCTACCTGAAAAACATACCTCGAAACATACCTAAAAAACCTCCAAAACGTACTTCAAAACATATATCAATCATATCTAACAAAATAAACCTCACAAACATAACTCAAATACATGCCTCAAAACGAAACCTCAAAATAAATTCTCAAAAACCATACCTCAGTGACATGCCTCAAAAACATGTCTAAAAACTTGTCTCAAAATCATGCCTCATAAACATAATTGAAACATTCCTAAAATATTAACCTTAAAAAATACCTAAAAGGTTAGATCTAAAAAATCTGCCTTCAAAATTAGGCCACATAAAAAACCCCAAACAGTTCTAAGCCATCAAACAAACCCTACACAGAACTAAGTTAACTTTAAACGGCCCGAGAAAGACATAATACTCCATACTGAATTGTCTATGTAAAGATGTGATAAAAAGGAGCGTATTTCTCCTTTATCCATTTAAATGGAAACGTTGATTGCAAAGTGCTCTCTGTTATTGTAATACACATTACTCGTGCGTACGAAGACCTACGACGGATTGTGATCCCAGGCCAGTGTCTTCGTCAAAATCCCGCCAACAGTGTCCATATTGCAGAAAGGCCTCAGCTACACTACCCGACATGACAAGAGTGATTGAAGAACAATTTTCAAGCAAGCATTTGAGAAATGCAAATTTCTGATGTATGGAGTACATAAAATTAATTCTAATTTACAAAATGGTTCCTTTTTTTTTCTTCTTATATCAGTCCTTTCTACTCTTCCAGCAACTCTCCATGCCTTGGCGACGATCAGTCAACATTTACCGAACACTAGGGAAAAAAGTCACCAGCATTTTCTAAGTCAGAAAGAGAACTAACATTTTTTTTTAATAGTTTCGAGTCTCGAGTTCAGGTCTATGCACCTACACATTTCGATATTGCTTAAATCTTTACATCAGTCACTTACAATCTTCGTTAGAAATGATCCGAATCTCGTGACGTTAATTGAACGGTGGATCCCAGATCTCACTATAACAACTTTGTTCTTAGTCCAAAATATTTTCAACAACATGCATATGTTTCATACACCATTTATTTAGGTGGGATTTATTCGCCGTAATGGCTCANCCAAAATATTTTCAACAACATGCATATGTTTCATACACCATTTATTTAGGTGGGATTTATTCGCCGTAATGGCTCAACCTACGTTCGCTTAAATATTCTGTCTATTACTTGCACCCTTACTGGTACTCGAACATCTTCAAAACTCCATTGATGTCGAGTGAGTCTGCTCAATGGCCAACCACTGGATTCGCATTTGAGAGGACCTGGGTTCGATTTATGGTTCTCCTGTCCTGATTCCTGTTTCCCACAGTTTCTCTAAATCTCTCTGGGAGAATACTGGAATGATTCCGTACGACAGGTCACAGCTGATTTCTTCACCACTCCTGCTTCTCTGAGAAACTTGCTCAGTAACGTAACGTTTCAGTTTCAAGTCTCAGTTCACTCTCTGTAATGTACTAGGTAGAAATGGGGCCGCGGTGGATGAGCGGTTAGCCTGTTCGCAACCCGCCAAATCAAACCGGGTTCAATACCCGGCCAGGTCACTCCCGGATTTTTGCATGTGGGAATCGTGCCGGACGATGCCGCTGGTCGGCGGGGTTTCTCGGGGATCTCCCGTTTCGCTAGTCACTACATTACGACGCTGCTCTATACTCACCTCAATCATCCTCGTCGGCTCTCAAGACCTCGCTGTTAATAACTGCGCAGATCTCTTCACTCACTAACTCACGTTGCAAACCTGAGTGGTAAGTAGTTGAATTTTTATTTTCCATTACTGGCGAGTGCAATGCGAACTGCGAGTGACGAAAGTTCGACGTGTGATAGATGCGCAGATGTACTGCAACTTGGTCAGTTTTGCAAGTCTGCAGGTATGCATTACTGTACTGTAGCTGATGTTACTAGCGCCCAACTTCTTTCCGCGTTAGTCAGCAATGCGCCTGCGTACAAGTGATGTCGCCGCACTGCGTTTGTTGATCGAGTGCGTCACGGCTCACGGGAGCCTTCGAGGAAACGTTCCCACACCTATGTTAGATCCTTGGTTTCTAGCTTTTCAAATTTAAAAAAAAACCTGAAATTAACTATCTATTGACCTTAGACCGTAGTACAGGCAAGATGGGGGGAACTATGAACTAATATTTGTGTCACGGTTGCGATTCTGCGAAAATGAGGCAAAATCGTCACGTAAATATGAGTTCGTAGTTCAGTCGTTATGTCTGTGCGAGGTCAACAACCAGTTGGAGGTAGGGGTGATTTCTGAGGTCAATAATTAGTTGGACATAGGAGTGATTTCTGAATTTTTTTNTATTTGTGTCACGGTTGCGATTCTGCGAAAATGAGGCAAAATCGTCACGTAAATATGAGTTCGTAGTTCAGTCGTTATGTCTGTGCGAGGCCAACAACCAGTTGGAGGTAGGGGTGATTTCTGAGGTCAATAATTAGTTGGACATAGGAGTGATTTCTGAATTTTTTTTTTTTTAATATATAAACAAGCTACCAAAACCAAGAATCATATTTGGGTGGAGGAATGTTCCTCTTAAGGGGATTTATTTCTCACATTATCGTTTTATCACGTATTTTACCAACTCTTAGCACGTTACTGCTTGAATAACAATTTCCCAACATTTCTTACATTGTTACACAGACTGTTGTGTTAATTTTTTGATGGGAAACTACACAGGTTATGCTGGCAACAGAAATAAAACAGTACACTGTCAAAGGCACCCGTTAGNATTTATTTCTCACATTATCGTTTTATCACGTATTTTGCCACAACTTAGCACGTTAATGCTTCAATAACAATTTCCCAACATTTCTTACATTGTTACACAGACTGTTGTGTTAATTTTTTGATGGGAAACTACACAGGTTATACTGGCAACAAAAATAAAACAGTACACTGTCAAAGGCGCCCGTTAGCAAGTCAAGTATTTCAGAAGCGGCATGGATTCGTGCAACGAGATATTCCTCAGATGTAACTTGAGTCTCATACACCATATTATTTACAGTAACCCCAGCTAAATAGAAGAGGTAGGTAAGATCCTCTGGCAGTGGCAGCCAGTTCTTCAACTTGTACGTGTATCATCCTGGCGGGACCGCACCTTTCTGACAAAGGGCGCTGGAGTTCCGTAGTATTGCTCCCGATGTCTGCACTGCCGCGCACTCTTTGAAATCAACTTGGAGGTAAACAGTTCTAACTCCTTCTGTTCAACCACTATGGCATGATCTTGTTGAGTTGGCGGATGTGATTTTCTAATTAAATTAGTTGTCAACCGCACGTGTAATTCCCGAAGATTTGTTAACAGATTGACGCCCTATAGAGGCCAAACCATGCATTTCCAAATACTTGTTCCTTCTCGCAAAATGTCATATTCGTTTTCCTGTATGACGTACTGCGCGATGTTGGTGTTTTAATACCAGTGGCATGACGTGAAGTGTTGCAAGATAAGCTGGTGCTTGCTCACTACTGTACATTCTCGGTGCACGCAGCATGAGCCAGTAGCCACAGTGCAGCCTAGGGAACCTGAGTACAATCCGACCACTCACAAGCGAGCAGCAAGGGACTCATTNCAACTTGGGGATCAACAGTTCTAACTCCTTCTGTTCGACCACTATGGCATGATCTTGTTGAGTTGGCGGATGTGATTTTCTAATTAAATTAGTTGCCAACCGCACGTGTAATTCCCGAAGTTTTGTTAACAGTTTGACGCCCTATAGCGGCCAAACCATACATTTCCAAATACTTGTTCCTTCTCGCAAAATGTCCTATTCGTTTTCCTGTATGACGTACTGCGCGATGTTGGTGTTTTAATACCAGTGGCATGACGTGAAGTGAGGCAAGGTAAGCTGGTGCTTGCTCACTACTGTACATTCTCGGTGCACGCAGCAGGGGCCAGTAGCCAGAGTGCAGCCTAGGGAACCTGAGTACAATCCGACCACTCACAAGCGAGCAGCAAGGGACTCATTACACGCGTCCTGTGGCGTGTGGTGAAGTGTTGCAAGGTTAACTGGTGCTTGCTCATGGCTGTACATTCTCGGTATACGCAGCATGCGCCAGTAGCCACAGTGCAGCCTAGGGAACCTGAGTACAATCCGACCACTCACAAGCGAGCAGCAAGGGACTCATTACACGCGTCCTGTGGCGTGTGGTGAAGTGTTGCAAGGTTAACTGGTGCTTGCTCATGGCTGTATATTCTCGGTATACGCAGCATGCGCCAGTAGCCACAGTGCAGCCTAGGGAACTTGAGTACAATCCGACCACTCACAAGCGAGCAGCAAGGGACTCATTACACGCGTCCTGTGGCGTGTGGTGAAGTGTTGCAAGGTTAACTGGTGCTTGCTCATGGCTGTATATTCTCGGTATACGCAGCATGCGCCAGTAGCCACAGTGCAGCCTAGGGAACTTGAGTACAATCCGACCACTCACAAGAGAGCAGCAAGGGACTCATTACACGCGTCCTGTGGCGTGTGGTGAAGTGTTGCAACATTAGCTGGTACTTGCTCACTACTGTACATTCTCGGTGCACGCAGCAGGAGTCAGTAGCCACAGCAAAGCCTTGGGAACCTGAGTTCAATCCGACCACTCACAAGCGAGCAGCAAGGAACTCATTACACGCGTCCTGTGGCGTGTGGTGAAGTGTTGCAAGGTAAACTGGTGCTTGCTCATGGCTGTACATTCTNAATCATCCTCGTCGGCTCTCAAGACCTCGCTGTTAATAACTGCGCAGATCTCTTCACTCACTAACTCACGTTGCATACCTGAGTGGTAAGTAGTTGAATTTTTATTTTCCATTACTGGCGAGTGCAATGCGAACTGCGAGTGACGAAAGTTCGACGTATGATAGATGCGCAGATGTACTGCGACTTGGTCAGTTTTGCAAGTCTGCAGGTATGAATTACTGTACTGTAGCTGATGTTACTAGCGCCCAACTTCTTTCCGCGTTAGTCAGCAATGGGCCTGCGTACAAGTGATGTCGCCGCACTGCGTTTGTTGATCGAGTGCGTCACGGCTCACGGGAGCCTTCGAGGAAACGTTCCCACACCTATGTTAGATCCTTGGTTTCTAGCTTTTCAAATTTAAAAAAAAACCTGAAATTAACTATCTATTGACCTTAGACCGTAGTACAGGCAAGATGGGGGGAACTATGAACTAA
>NQII01010516.1:6869-20794 GCA_002778355.1 Clitarchus hookeri
ACAACAGCTGAGGTGTGTATATAGTATTGAAGTGTACTGTGTTCTCCGATGTTTACGCGAAAAGTCACTGGCCCTAGGAATAGGGCAGTGGTAAGTGCGAATACCGAGACCTACGGTGGTATACTTCCTGTGGTTCTTGATGTAAGCATTGCCCTCATATGTTTTCCTAACTGTATGATAACGTGTGCAGTAGTCGCAGTGTGGCTACATTCGAAACAGGCCCATCGAATCAACTGACTTCACTCACTTTGTAACTAGTAACGTCGTTAGGAGTTTAACTTTGGCTGACGGATGGCCGGAAAATCAGTCAGAATAGTAGGGTAGCATTACGGGGTGGCCGTTCGACATATCCTTCTCCACCCGTGACGAGATCAGCGCACCCATAATAAAATTAACCACAGAATTGAAGTCATCTTCACGTCAAATTGCCTAAACCTCGTATGTGTAAACATTATCGTTTAAAGACTTCGCTTTATGAGTAGGGCCAGTGACTTTTCGCGTTAAAATCGGAGCATACAGTAGACTTCAATACTATATGCACACCTCAGCTGTTGTTATACCTCCATTGGCTGCTGATACCGTGTCCGTCTTTGACCAAGCCACTCAGGACTAACTAACTCCGACAGTGAACCTTTTTTATTCGTGTGCAAACGGTTAACATGGGCAGGAACCTTTTTTAGCCAATTAAAGAAGCTGGATGACCCTACAATGCTTTGGACTGTATCTTGTCTCGAAATCTTTTCGCGAAATATCAGNGCCAATTAAAGAAGCTGGATGACCCTACAATGCTTTGGACTGTATCTTGTCTCGAAATCTTTTCGCGAAATATCAGTACCCCTTTTTATGAGCCATTTCCTTATCACATCGTCGACGTTTCTTGCTGCAACTTCTAATTACACGTCACCTGAGCACTGCACGTTTTCAAGGTTACCCGAAAAATTCTGTAATCAGGCTTCGAAAAAATTATTTGACTGTGATTGCATATACGATATTTCATGTGAGATGCTGACTCGCATACTTCCAGCGTACNTTCGAAAAAATTATTTGACTGTGATTGCATATACGATATTTCATGTGAGATGCTGACTCGCATACTTCCAGCGTACAGTTGTTAAAATAGTAATAAATGCAGTACAAGGTGTCTAAGTCCTATCAAACTTGATGCAAGTAAATTGCACATTAATTTTAGTATTTCATTCAGTTTCTGATTGTTTTATAAAATAAAAGTATGAATTGCCATATAATTTTATTTTCACTTGGCTGATGAATGAAAATAGCGATAAATTGGACGGAGTTTAATTTAAAATTAGAAAGAAGGATGCAGATTTATTAAGGCAAGCATGTCGTAAGCTAGGCTTCAGAAGTGTTTTAGTTAAACTCTAACATTCTCCACGAAAAACGCTATTTACCTTTGCTCTATGTGTGTCAGTTTTTTTTTAAACGTTCGTGTTCTTCACACTAGTGATAAAAAAGGCACGTCTCTGATAATATGTAATTCAGTAAAACGTACATTGATATCTGAAAAAAGCTTATGTACACATGTGTGTTTGCAGTTAAACATACATATGAGCCGTTTTTGAAATATTTGTAACATTTTCAGCTACGAGTAAATAATAACCTTTCCTTTAAAATGACTTGACATAAATATTATCTTTAATTCCATAGTATTTCAAAATTTTAATATGCGTGACGTTCAAATACACAAAAACTAAACTGTAATTTCCTTGTCTGTTTAATTCATGGAATAATACACAATAAACAATCCAGGTGGAAGTTGGTAGGATCAAATTAAAACAAGTGCTGGTTAAAACTACGTTACCGTTAAGTTATGTTGAGTTTAAGTGGACTTCTTGTTTGGAAATTTTACCTTTGCGGCGTTCTTAATTCAGCGTCAACACAATGCTCCACGACCTTCTAAACATAAGAATGCAGAGTTAACGCAACGAGCTAAATGTTAAATTCATGTGAATCCACTTTTAGAGCTCCCACGCTTTTCAGCCCATGACCCGTGAAATACCTCCAGCAAAACGGTGTCCTTAGACTGTCATACGTATTGACACAGTGTTAAACTGAGTTTGCAATATAACAGTTAATCGTTAGATTTTGCGTTATGACGTGTACATAGGAACTTATAGTTTGTTATCTTATGTATTTGTGTCCCAAGNGTTAATCGTTAGATTTTGCGTTATGACGTGTACATAGGAACTTATAGTTTGTTATCTTATGTATTTGTGTCCCAAAGGAACATAGCAGGTCGTGTGTGTTTTTGAAATTTCCTTAAGCATTAAAATAAATAGTTATATTTTATATATTAANAAGGAACATAGCAGGTCGTGTGTGTTTTTGAAATTTCCTTAAGCATTAAAATAAATAGTTATATTTTATATATTAAGTAACACTTCTGATATTTAAAACAAAATAGGGCACATGTTTCTGATAACATTTGTTCTGAAAGCTAAGCCTCTCTGCCAGAAAATATCTGTCTTGAAGTATGCTCAGCTTAAATATGGTTAGGTTAGGAACAAAAGTAAACAGAACAGTCTTGTTGTAAGTTTCCATTGGCCGGACTCAAGAATTATCAGGTGATTTGTGAATGTTAATTCCTGAAGACGTGTTTCCGTGTGCGAGAACCGTGATTATTACGTAATTCTCGTCGCAGCTTTAGTGGAGCTGGTCCGAAAACGCCAACCCTTGANCAAGACTTGAAAGGAAGGAGGAAGAATTCTCATTCGCTGACGGCGTCTATCTGCGCTGGGGAACTCATTAAGTGTGCCCGTGGTACGTAAGCGAGTTTTATGGCCAGGCGGAAGTTCCAAGGACTTCCAGTATCTCGCCCAGAGGCGTAATGATAATGACGCAGTTACTCTTCCTTCGACGTAAACCTTAATGCTCTGAGAGTTTCAGCAGTTCACGACCGGGTACCCTGAGGGAAAACTGATGATCACCGATTCATTTAAGCGTGTTGGATGCCAAGAAATTAGTAATTTATTATTTTTTCAAAGATTGTTTNACTGATGATCACCGATTCATTTAAGCGTGTTGGATGCCAAGAAATTAGTAATTTATTATTTTTTCAAAGATTGTTTAATTTGTACGCATTGTATGCCTTGCCATTTCCCTAGAATAACAAAAAATTAACACTTGATATTTTTGGAATAATTTAATGTCAAATAAAAAATTGTCATCTATTGCTGCAGTGATAATACACTAACTTTTGTGGAAAATGCAACACCAATAAGAATACATGTGACTGAAATNACTGATGATCACCGATTCATTTAAGCGTGTTGGATGCCAAGAAATTAGTAATTTATTATTTTTTCAAAGATTGTTCAATTTGTACGCATTGTATGCCTTGCCATTTCCCTAGAATAACAAAAAATTAACACTTGATATTTTTGGAATAATTTAATGTCAAATAAAAAATTTTCATCTATTGCTGCAGTGATAATACACTAACTTTTGTGGAAAATGCAACACCAATAAGAATACATGTGACTGAAATGAACTTTATACCATAGATTAGGTACAAAACAATACACAATTGATTAAGATAACAGAACTCTGCATGCTCTCTGTCCTTGAAAATTCAGAACGGCTTGAAGTCTCCGCGTGCTGCGAATAAGAGACACTTAAATTCGTGGCATGGAATCAAAGAGGACTTGGATATGTTCATGGGGAATCTCTCTCCAAGCGGTTTGTATGAGAGTTCACAAAGCATTGAAATTGGTTGCTGGAGGTCCGTGACGAACAAATCGCCGACCAGCCATATCCCAGCCATTTTAGATGGGTCACATGTCAACGAACGTGCAGGCCAGGGAAGCAGAGGTACCCGTCGATCATTGAAGAAGGCTTGCACATTCCTCCCCACATGCGGCTGGGCATTGTCCTACTGAAATATGGTATGTGGAGTCACCTGAAGGAGGGTCAGTACCTCGGGCTCTAAAACCACTTATGTATCGGTTGCTGTTCATATTGCCCTCAATAAGTAGGAGTCGAGATCGCAGGTTGTATCCAATGGCACCCCAAACCATCACACTTGGCGTTTGTACTCTATGCCGCTCCACAATGCAGGCTGCCAGATTGCGGTTACCACGGTAGCTTTTAACACTGTAGGACATATTGAAGTGGGACTCGTCCGAAAACACTACATTTTGCCACCCAGCACGCCAGCGACGGCGTCCACATGCCCATTGCAGTCTGGGGTTTGTGGTTTCTGGACAATGGAAGCCGGTGCAGTGGCATGCGTGCCTCCAGTCCAGCCCGCAGCAGACTTGAATAAACAAACCCTCTGTGTTGGGTAAAATAAATATTAGACTGTCAACATAATATTAAGTTGATCGACTGTATGTACAGGGGATGGACAAAATAATATGAAAACCTAACATATACACAATATTAATTTATTAATAAGGTGTTGGACCACTATTTGATTTTATAACAGCTTCAATTCTTCGCGGAAAAGATTCGTAGAGTGTCTGAATAGTTTCCAACGGAATGTTGTCCCATTCTTGTACCAAAACATCCACCAATTGCTTCAATGATGTTGGCTATGGAAATCTGCTCCTCACTCTCTGCTCTAAAACTCCCAATAACGGTTCAGTTATGTTGACGTCTGGTCAAGAAAGATGATTGATGATATTCTGATGCTCCTCATAACAAGACTGAACCTTTTTGGCTGTGTGTATGGGCGCATTATCATCTTGGAATATGGCAGTGTTTGGCAGCAATATGCTAGTCATAGTAAGAACTTCATCATTGAGGATGTCGAGATATTCATTCGCAGTAATCCGGCCAGTGATGTGAATGAGAGGACCAGCTGAATACCACGATATAGCCGCCCAAATCATAACGGAACCTCCCCCATACTTGACTGCAGGAAGCAGGCAGTCCGGATTGTAGGCTTCTTTTGGGGTTCTCCATACATAAACCAGGCCGTTTGTTGGAAACAATGTAAACGATGATTAATCGGACCGTACCACTTTCTTCCAATCATCAATTGTCCAGGTTTTATAATCGTGGCACGACTTCTTTCGAAGCTTAGCGTTGGCTTCCGTTATAAAGGAATTCGCAATTGCAGCCCTTCCATGAATGTTAGCTTTGTGGAGCTCCCGCCGTACTGTTTTTGTCGAAACAGTATTACAAAAGTGAGTGTTGAGTTCTGCTGTCACTTTTGCCGCGGTAGTTTTACGTTGTCTGGCCACAATTCTTTTTAATGTTCATGGGACTCTGTCAGTTAACTTNTCACTTTTGCCGCGGTAGTTTTACGTTGTCTGGCCACAATTCTTTTTAATGTTCATGGGACTCTGTCAGTTAACTTTGGGTTTCGCCCACTATTATTCTTCGCCGATGATGTTTTACCATGTTTTGTGTATGCTGTCATTACCGTGGATACTGTCGCTCGTGAAACGTTAAACAATTCAGTTGTTTTCGTCACAGTCGCTCCCGCTTACCGAGCACCAACGAATTGCTCATTTTCGAAGTCTGACAGATCACACATTTCACCAATCGCTTGTTTTAACCATAGCGGAACAAAGCGTATAATACACTGAAATGTAACCTACAAGACTTGGCACGTAAACTGTGCAATACATACAAGTCGCATTATTTACACGGAAGCAGTGTTGCCAACACGCAACAAAATGTACTATATTGCATGGTGTTCATATTATTTTGTCCGTCCCCTGTATATATGCGTGGCAACTCTTTTGATTGGCCTTGCTCGAAAATTCTGCTCGAGAGATTGTTTGTAAATTTTGCCACGATGTATACATTAAAAGTAGTTTTAATGTGTATTTATTGAAGCTTTATAATTGTATAAAAGTACTAAAAATACAACTGCAACAAAAAAATAAAGAGTAAAGCTTTAAAACTTATAATATTTATTTGAGTTTGTTGTCTTATCGGTATTTCTGTTGCATTTATTTAAAAACATTTTCATTGTGAAGTAGTTAATTAGCTGAGGTTATCAGAACGTTGTGCCCACGCACAAAGAACGTGAGTCCAAATAATGGTGGGGATTCCAGTTATTTTTACAATAACCAAAATTGTCAAACAAACCTATAGTTGCAGAAACTAAATCTTAGAATTTGGGGCAACCAAATAAGAACGACAAAATAATTTGTTTTCAACAACAAAACATTTTTAATTGCGCCTTTTAAAAACGATTATATTGGTTGCTCCAAAAGATTTTGTTTTATTTAACGAAACCTTTTCCTCAGTTTATATGCAGTGATTTTGCATGTCACTTGATTTGAAAGTACTTCGCGAAATATTACAATCCCTGGGTATAATTATAAAGTAAGTGGGATTAGCTGGAAAGATATTTCGCAAGCACGGCACGCAGAGAGACTTCGCGTTGAAATTTTGGGTGAAATTATTTCCGGCCTTAATCAGAACTCCGCAGCGAAAGTGACAGTAATGAAAAGGAAGAATGGATGGGGAAGGGGGTGGAGGAAGGAGGTGGGGCTGAATCTCATCTCGACTTGACGGTTGCTTCGTGAGAAATTACGGTGACCAGGCAAGACAACGCTTTTAAGAAGCAGCGTTAACGCCCGCGAAAATAATTTCCCCCTTCTTTGTAATTTTTTTTTCCCCGGGAAAACCGGCGAGGTTTTCAACCTCTTCATTGCAAATAGCCTAAACATCCTGTACCCTGTTTTTATGAAAGATATTCATAGTACTTAAAAAAATATATCAAGGGGCAATTCTAAGATTAAGAAGTATTCTCTCATTTAACTTCGTATTCTCACGTAAACAATTTTACATCCACTTTGCAACTTTATAGAGTTGTATCATTAAAAATGCTGTGTAATTGCAATAAATTTGCAAATTCATTTCAAGATAGGACGGAAAATATTTGAAATTACTTTTTAATACTGAAAACTTAAAATACTGTATATTTACTTCTTTGGGAACACTGCCTGTGTATCACAAAAAAATAATTTGTTGCTTGAAAAAAATTTTTATTCACCTGAAAATTACTTTAAAAAGAGAAAACATCATATCTGGACATTTAGTTGCCGTGTGTTGCTCTCGTGCTTAAATCCGCATGAAGTGTTTGTTGTACACATCTACCGAGGTTGCAGCCACTTCTTAAAAATATTTCGAGCGCTACCAGATATTTCACGTGAAATAATACGTCTGAACAATAACTTTCGGTGCGTCATGTATACTCTTTTTGTTTGATACTGCTGTTGCCATTTGTAACACCCGTTTGTCTTGCTAACCCATTCAGGATTCGGTTACTACACGAAACAACTTATATGGCAACAACTAAGAAATCAACAGTAGTGATTCAAGTGTGCAGATAAATTTGAAGTCTAGCCTGGTGCGAAATTAATCCGCAAAATATTAGGGTTTTACTCACACACAAAAAAAAGACACAAACCACGCAACTCATCGTATGTGATAATGAATAAAGTACTGTGTCACCTTAAGACATAAAGCGTGGGGGGAAAAATGTGCTTTTTAATATATGAAACCATAAATATAAGAGGATCTAAAATAATGAAATATGTTTAGTAGGAGAAAATTAAATTTTAATTTAAACCTACGTCACACACACTTCAACTCGCATATAGGAAATGTCAACTTTAGTCAGATTAAGAAACTAGGCCCCAAAATGTTTGTGTGAATAACTAATTATATCTCGTATTTTCTGTTCCAAAAAATTTAAGGAAGTACTCTAACTAGTTACCGACATTAAATCACAAACAAAGAAAATATATCCACGTACCACTTCCATTTGCCCGTATTCTCACGCAGTAGCAAGTGTTTTATTTGTTTAATACAAAGAAATGTATTGTTAATTTTAGTACATTGCAGTACATGAATAATAGATCAAAACTCTTTCACGCTTTAAGGCTTCGAATTAATTCAAGCCAAGTCATTAATAGGTAGAGACCTGAAGAATTCGCAGATTCATGTCGGGACAAGCTAGAGTTCAAAACACGTGTGTTAATAAAATGTCAACCTTTGGTCCACGTGGTGTCTGACACCTCCTGGAGAAGGCTGGCACAATCTTCGCCTTCCGCTGTGACGGCAGACAACCAATGTACAGTTGATATCGGCATATCTGTACATAAGACTATAGAGTCTAGCCTGCAGGTCATTGAACTAGCGAATTTTTTAGGTGTATATTAATGGGTTAGGTGACTTTTAGGCCAGGTAAATTTTACTGTTATTTTGAATGATGTGATTTTCAGACGGTGCAACTTTTAGTCCAAATGATTTTTCGAACATTTATTTTAGGCGAAGTGACGTTTATGCCAAGTGATTTTTGACAAAATCTCTGTGATGAAATTTTAAATCGAATGTTTTTCTGTAATGAAATTTGCTGGCGAAACGACATTTAATCGAAGTGCATGTTATACCAGGTGACTCGCCTCTTGTAAAAATGTCTCCCTTTATACACTATCCCGAGTTTACTTGGTGATATATGGCATGCTGCAGGAAAGTTAAATCATGAACAGTGCTGTGCGCGGACGGTCATACACAGAGGCAGTGATATTTGGCGAAAACATTTCGAGACAAGATACAGTCCAAAGAACCGTAGGGTCGTCCAGCTTCTTTGATTGGCTAAAACACGTTCTGGCCCGTGTTAACCGTTTGCTCACGATTCACGAAGGTCCACTGTCATAAGTAAGTCCTGAGTGGCTCGGTCAAAGACGGACACGGCACCAGCAGCCAATGGAGGCATAACAACAGCTGAGGTGTGTATATAGTATTGAAGTCTACTGTGTACTCCGATTTTTACGCGAAAAGTCACTGGCCTAAGTCATACATCATCACCATCTACTGTAATGACACGTGAAAAAAATTTTGCAATTGCAGCTGTTGGGCAATACAGTGAAGTGGAGAGATTTAAACGTCTGTTAACACCGAGTTCTTGACGTCCGATGAGGGTGAAGTGAGGTGAGAACGGAGCAGCGCCGGAATGTAAGAGTGGGAGGGAACGAGGGATCCCCGAGGAAAAACAGCCTGAAAAGAAGCATCGTCCGCCACGATTCCACGTGCGAAAATCCGGGAGAGACGCCGTAAGGAATAGAACCAGGTTCGCTTTGGTTGTACGCTTTACCTGCTGCGACACCACGGCCTCCCTGTGACCTTGAGGACTTGAAGGCTTCGTGCTAAGGTTTCGCCCTTAAACCTTTATTTGGACGTGACCCGAGATGGAAATGGGCCTCCGAGAATTACGCGGGGATTGCCGACGGTATCCGCGCTGGCAATCTCCGTTCCCGGGTCGGGAGTTCATCTGATGTGCGAAGACGCCCATTCCTCGTGATTACGCCCCCGTCTAATTATTCGGCGTCATTCACGCTGCCGTCGCGAATGGAGACCGACGTGGAGACCGGGCGAGAATGGCGCACCTCCTGCCCCCGTGAAGTCTGCGCGAGTCCTTGCAAAAGCGCCGTAGCAATTTGTTCCTGAGAACACTCCGTCGTGCTGTGTCGCTCGTCCGATTACCGCGGACGTGCATTGCAGAGATTCATTGCCCCAAGCAACTCCCTGGCATTTCACGCAGGCACGCATAGAACGTGCGTGATGTGTATTCAAGGAATACTGTGCGGGCGCATGTAGAAAGCAAGCCTAAGAAGTTCCCAAGACTCAGGCGATGAAAAGATGCGACGGTCTGAAGTTCACAACGCAGACCAGTGAGGATATACAGTAAATTTTCAAAGGAAAGCACTTTCGAAGAATATCAATTTCCTCCGCAAAATTACTCACGGAATTTGTGAATTTTGGACTGGGTTGCCCAAATTTTTGTATGTTCCGTTGGTAAACAGATTTTCAATGAATAGATGAGCACGACTAGCGGGGATAATTTTATTTCAGGTTCAATGGTAAATTGCAACTGAGAAACGAGATAGCTGTATCCAGGAATCAGCACAAGTAGTAAAAGTGATAGCCGCAAATGAAAAATGAACACATTTTCATTCATATACTTCTAATTATATGCTCGAATCAAAACTGCCAGTTAAAATGTGACCATGTGCTACAATAACATAAAATAATAGTTAATATAACAGAAAAAAGGTCGCGGCAGGGAACAATAATTTCTTTTGCCATATTCTCAGCAAAAATACATAGAAAACACCATGGATTTACACACACCGCTGCTGCTAAAAGTTGTGCGGGCATTGAGAAAATCAAATGGGGGCCTTATTAATATAATAATAATACATAAAATCTGCTCTTGAGCGCAGTGAAAACTGCCCAACCTCATCAAAGGATAATCGTCTGCTACAAATATGGTCCCTAATGAGGAAAAACTAAATATGTTGCTGCGATTATTTTAGGCGCGGCTGTTCCATTACAGAAATTTACAAAATAAAAGATTAAATAGGTGTTTTTTTTTTAAATAATTTTTTTAAAAAGTTTGCTTCTCTTAGCTAAGTTCACGCATCATGTTACTGTGGGTTATAAGGATGTCATAAAAAAACCGTATCTGTAAGTTGATTTTCATTGTAATCTTATAATGTTCCTTTTTCATTGACATAATATATAAATTGAACAATTCATTTGGACATAACGACATTGCAACACTCCTGTAAGTCGCAGGAAACACGATACGACGACGGTAACAAAATAGGAAATATGTAAAAACAAACGCTGGTAACTAATATAGAGATAATGCGACAAAAAGAGTCTAGTAAGTTATCACAAAATAATACGATAAAGGAGTACCAGAATGAGAAACTTGCATATAAAATAAGTATGGTGTCTTAAGAAAACTGCGAAGATGTGGACGTAACAACAAATACAACACAAATCAGCACAATGGCTAGAGCATATGTATACACAGAAAACCAAATGTGGACCAAGAGAGGAACACTATGGTTAGAACAGATGTATACACATGCGACATAACAGAGACAGAATATACGGATACGATGGCAATAACAGGTGTATTCACAGACAACCTAACCAGAAGAAAACTGAAGAACACGAACGTTTTAACAGATTACACTGAAGAGCTAAAAAAAACTGGTATAGGCGTACGTATACAAATAACAGAGGTATGGAACCTATCAGAGTAACGCGATGCGGTCGGCAGCTAGATCGGTTGCTGCTGCTACAATGGCAGGTTACCAAGATTTAAGTGAGTTTGAACGTGGTGTTAAAGTCGGCGCACGAGAGATGGGACATAGCATCTCCGAGGTAGCGTTAACATTTGGATGTTCGCGTACGACCATTTCANTTCACAGACAACCTAACCAGAAGAAAACTGAAGAACACGAACGTTTTAACAGATTACACTGAAGAGCTAAAAAAACTGGTATAGGCGTACGTATACAAATAACACAGGTATGGAACCTATCAGAGTAACGCGATGCGGTCGGCAGCTAGATCGGTTGCTGCTGCTACAATGGCAGGTTACAAAGATTTAAGTGAGTTTGAACGTGGTGTTATAGTCGGCGCACGAGAGATGGGACATAGCATCTCCGAGGTAGCGTTAACATTTGGATGTTCGCGTACGACCATTTCACGAGTGTACCGTGAATATCTCGAATCCGGTAAAACATCACATCATCGACATCGCTGGGGCCGGAAAAAGATCGCGAAAGAACGGGACAAACGACGACTGACGAGCATCATTAAACGTGACAGACGTGCAACCCTTTCTCAAATTGGCGCAGATTGGATTTGTGGACTGCCCTGCAGGATTCATGATGTGAAATGCCTCCTGCATACCTTCAGACATTAGTCGAGTCCATGCCACGTCGTCTTGCGGCACTTCTGCGCGCTCGGTGTAGGGTGGGTGTTTGAGGAATTGAGGGGGTGGGGGGGACTTCATGATATTAGGCAGGGGTACTAGTTTTTTTGGCTCTTCAGTGTATATACACACATCAAGAAACTAGGACCAAACAGATGATCACGAATGCTATAACAGATGTATACACCGAAGACAACAACGAGGACGACACATGCGAGCACGTAAGCCGTAACAAATGCACACATATACTACACAGCGAGGACGACACATCATACAAACACAGGAAACAGAATAGACTTACATACAGACAGCACGAGGACGACACATGCGAGCACGAAAGCCGTAACAAATGCACACATATACTACACAGCGAGGACGACACATCATACAAACACAGTAAACAGAATAGACTTACATACAGACAGCACGAGGACGACACATGCGAGCACGAAAGCCGTAACAAATGTACACATATACTACACAGCGAGGACGACACATCATACAAACACAGTAAACAGAATAGACTTACATACAGACAGCACGAGGACGACACATGCGAGCACGAAAGCCGTAACAAATGTACACATATACTACACAGCGAGGACGACACATCATACAAACACAGGAAACAGAATAGACTTACATACAGACAGCACGAGGACAACACAGTAGAGCACAATTGTTAGAAGAAATTCATAACCAGTAGACACAACTAGGAAAACACAAAAGCAGTGTCAGGAACAGGTACTGTCGCAGCTGTGCGCATATCACCTATATTTCTGCTATATTCTATATAACTAGGGGCAGAGATATTTCGCGAAAAGATTTCGAGAAAAGATACAGTCGAAAGCACTGTAGGGTCGTCCAGCTTCTTTGATCGGCTAAAAAAAATGTTCTGGCCTATGTTAACCGTTTGCACACGAATCACGAAGGTTCAGTGTCGGAGTTACTTAGTCCTGGGTGGCTTGGTCAAAGACGGACACGGCACCAGCAGCCAATGGAGGTATAACAACAGCTGAGGTGTGTATATAGTATTGAAGTCTACTGCGTGCTCCGATTTTTACGCGAAAAGTCGCTGGCCCTATATACAAGTTCTTGGTTCTCAAGTTTGCGGTAGTCAATTATTTAATTGAGTAATACGTCTAACTAGCAGGTGTATGCGTAGGTACGTAAAGAGTTTGTTGTAACGCGTGTTAAGTTCACGCACACGCGCGCTGTGTGCACTGCGTAACAGTTAAGGCCCGACAGTTGCACGTGCATTGTGTTTCCAACTACGTGTTTCTAGCCAGTGATCTTCCCGAGTTCAATATGGCCACCTGCGGTCCGACGAGCGAGTTCATGTTCTCGTGTGTTGTTACAGACCATGTACCGGAGGTGCTGTTACGATGGACTTATGGAGTTATGATGTTTTTTGACGGTTTCAGACATGTTTAGAGAAGGAGGTATGATGGAGTTTGTACTTTGCTCTTGTAACTATAAAACCCCTCGGTTCCCGATACACACACCAGACACAAGCGGCGCGATCGTGATTAGGAACTTCCCATCGGACCCTGAGACTTGTAACCGGCAAATGGCTGCCGTCGGAACAGTCACAGGGCCAATTTTACTACAGACAAAAATTGAAGAATAGAAAACGTGTTAGAAACTTTGACGAATGCACGCGGTGTTTGCGCGCCAGACGGATACCGACCTGACTTCCAGTTCAAGGCTTAGGTCAGCTCGTGTGAATATTGCAACGCCTCAAATGCTTAAATAACCGCTATTTATTCCTGTCATAGTTATCTCGGTTTATTTTCGCACTGCGTATGCAAGCGTATTATTTATTCGTGTCATTTATAATTTGTTTGTGGCAGATATATCTTATTTACTACGGCTCTAATTAATATTATTAATTGCATGTTGTTATAACCTCAGAGTGACGTATTTTGGTGTATTTGTATTTGTAAGTTTTCTGTTTTTCATTCTAAATGTATTTTTTATGTGGGCCACTTTTGCTAATCGGTTGTGGTGGTAACACAAAACGTATGTGTAAAATTGGACGTAGACGTCTCGTAATTGGCGGGATGTTTAAAGGCGTTGTTTAAGTATGCAATGAGAAATATGAGAATGCCTGAGAAATATTCTTATTTTACTGGTTACTTGTCCGAATCCCGTGCATACACTGATGAGCCAAAAAAACTGGTACACCTGCCTAATATAGTGTGGC
>NQII01010517.1:0-14419 GCA_002778355.1 Clitarchus hookeri
GATATTACTTCTTTGTAAGGCCAGACATTATCCTGCTGGAAAATGGGGTTGTCAAGCTGCACCAGGAAGAGGAGCGCACATGGTCGCAGAATTTCCTGGACGTATCGCCAAGCCATAAGGGTTCCTTCAATCAGCGCCAGTGGGGTGCGGTAATCATAGTAAATGTCAACCCATACTATGATACATCTCGTTGAGGCGGTGTGTCGCTCCACAATGGAGTGGCACGCATGAATTCGGCGGGCGTCTGTATCTAGACAGGACTATGATTCCTTTCTGAACACTACCCGTCGCCAATCTGCAAGCGGTCTTGGTGTCCGTCCCCAGCAGAAGGTCACATGTGATTGACGATTCTCAAGTCGTAATGGTATACGTCGTAAGGGACGCTGCTAAATCATATCCCGCTCTGCCCTTGCCTGGATATGGTACTGGTGGACACAGTCCAAAGATTAATTTTATGGTTGACTATCAGGTCATATAAAAAAAAGTGGTAGTAACTATTTTTTAAATAATCGTAATATGAGCCAATGCTCTGACAATGATTGTTAGATTTAAACATCCGCCCCACTAGCAGATGATAAACGAAATGCTAACTGTTACTTACTACTGGGAATATATGAGCAGTATGTATATGGGCCATTTACGGCATGCCAACTGTTGTTTACTGCTGGAGATAGACAAGCAGCAAACTTGTGGGCCAGTCATGGCATGCCAACTGTTACTTACTGACGCGGAACTATAAGTAACGTGCTAATGGGCAACGTATGGCATACCAACTATTACTTGCTGACGTGTAAATATTAGTAGCGTGCTAATGGGTAACGTGTGGCATTCCAACTGTATCTTACTGCAGAGGAAATAATAGCATCATACTTACGGCCCTTTTGTGGCATGCCGACAATATTTTCTTGTGCAGTAGCAAATGGCATATGTGAATTTAATTAATTTTTTTTTCATGCTTATTTGGAGTAAAATTATCATGTGACGTTGCTAGTAAAAGGACAAAATAGTTTTGGACTGGAAACCTGCAAAGTATAACACGTAAAAAAAACAGTATTTTTTGTATTTTAAATTTCACCAGAAAGTAGCTCAAAACTAAAATACTAATCTTTTAAACAAAACACACAAATGCCAGTATTTACTTGTTATATTAACATAAATTCAGTCTATAAAAAAACTAATAAAGCTACTTGTAAGTGTAGAAAATAATCAGATTTAATTAAATAGTTAGACATGAATACATGCTAGAAAAGTTGCTAGCATTCTAGACTGTGAACGGAAGGTTTGCGAATTCAATTACAGGTTCTTCCAAATAAATTTACTAATAGTGAAATACTGCTGAAGATAACATATTTGAGTATGGTAAATATAATAATTTTAATTACGGGGTAATTGTAAAGAATAGCGGCTTTTCCGAAAATAACAACAACAATTCTGAAAAGGTGTATATTTCGACTTTACTTATTACAAAGAACACGAATTTACTAGGGACATTAATATATTATGATTACAAACCACAAAAACTATAGTGAGGATGGCTATGGTGATCAGGGAATTTGTGTGGTAAAATCACTAAACATACACACAGAAAATATAAAAACAACTTCATTTAACATTTGTCCACCCAATTTCTTAACATGTGCCCATCTAACTTAACCCAACCCCACGATGAGGGAATCAATATTTTACATTTTTAATATGACCTATAATTTTTGTTCAAATAAAAAGTTAGATTTTAGGGTTTCAATCTAACCTAGGATTATAGCGTTTTAATCTTACCTAGGATTTAACTGTTTTAATAAAACCTAGGATTTTATTCTAACCTAGGCTTTTACGGTTTTAAAGTAACACTAAACATACCGGAAGAATGTGAATTTACTCACCTAGGTATGCCAGAACGACGTTAATTAAACAAACTGGCAAACGTCCAGGTAACACTCACCACATAGACGACTGTCACGCACAGAAGCACTCGTACTTGCACCCTCCATTCTTAAATCACAAGCCTTCGCACGGTCTGATTCGGACGTCACAATTCACACGCACAACAACACTCCAATCGCCATGAACCGCACTGTATTGCATCTGAACTGCAACAAACCTACAGTAACTTCTACACATCTTTAGGAAACAGGTGACTGCCGATTTACGTTGATACAGAATTACAGGACTATACAATATGGCGTCTGACGTAAACAAAGCGGCCGAACACCTTGTATATTATCTACTTTATTTTAGACGTTCTGCTCATTTTATCATTACGCCCTCGTAAATGGGAAAAAGTTAAGGTGTGCAAAAGAAATTTATATAACTTTTGTGGGTCTACTATGCCGCCTTTAAAAAAAATCGCTACTCTTTATAATTATGATTGGGTGAAACGTAATGAAATTTTGGCTTTAAAAATGCATGGCAAGCTGCTTCCATGTGGGTCACAAGTGGCCAATAGCTGGGCCACAAGTGGCTTGCAAACAGTTGGCTGACGACATGTGGTTTACTTACGGCAGGCCAGAAGCAGAAAGGACGTGGACCACTGNCGGCAGGCCAGAAGCAGAAGAACGTGGACCACTACTACCACACATGGCACATTGATGGCGATGACATGTTTGGGATACAGTTGGTTACGCAGAAGCGGACCGCTTGTGGGCAGATTGTATTTTGCTACATGGACGTTATATGAACATTGGTCCAGATGTGGCCAACTGCTAGAGACCTCATGTGTGCCACAAGCATCTGCGGGTGCATTACATAGGTTGACTGATTGTTAACTGATTATGGAAACAGTATGTGGGTCGCTCGTGTACAAGCAGATGTGTACAAGTGGGCCNCACTGCGTCCAACACCATTTCCTAGTGTAGGCAGAACGGTTAAAGTGGTGAGCAATGCACTGAGACGTCCAACCTGCCTCTCGAAGGCTGACGGTGAGGTCTCTCTCAAACTCATCCAGCTGGGAAAGTACTTGTCGAATGCACCGTCGGGAAATACTGTTTATTCAATTAACTTGGCTCTGCATCTCAACGCAAATGGAAGACAGGTCGGGTTATGACGGTACTGTGTGAAAAGCTTCGTTGTATTTTCACAATTATTTCATTGTGATATATTTTGTTCCAAAAGACTGTATTTCAACTTAATNCCAACCTAGTTTTGCTACTTGGGAGGCGTATCCACAACTGCGCGACATGCTCCTGGAGGATGCACAGCGACGCCGGTAAAGTGCTTACAGCCTGTCGCATGATGAAACGATCCTCTATACTGTTGGTACGCCAGGGTCGACCCGAGCCTTCTCAACGGGTGTGTGTACCCTCCTGTTCCCACTGCGTCCAACACCAACTCCTAGTGTAGGCAGAACGGTTAAAGTGGTGAGCAATGCACTGGGACGTCCAACCTGCCTCTCGAAGGCTGACGGTGAGGTCTCTCTCAAACTCATCCAGCTGGGAAAGTACTTGTCGAATGCACCGTCGGGAAATACTGCGTATTGAATGAACTTGGCTCTGCATCTCAACGCAAATGGAAGACAGATCGGGTTATGACGATACTGTGTGAAAAGCTTCGTTGTATTTTCACAATTATTTCATTGTGATATATTTTGTTCCAAAAGACTGTATTTCAACTTAATCTTTTTTTTTTTACTAAATATCGACGTCTGTTACAAAAAGTAATTTAAAAATGTTTTGTGGTTTAATTGATTTTTTAAATGATAACGTTACAGTGATCAAATGAAATTTTTTTTCACTGCAATACCGGAAAGAAAACTCATAACTAATCATATGACGATCGATATCCATATTTTTATTACNTTTACTAAATATCGACGTATGTTACAAAAAGTAATTAAAAAATGTTTCGTGGTTTAATTGATTTTTTAAATGATAACGTTACAGTGATCAAATTAAATTTTTTTTCACTGCAATACCGGAAAGAAAACTCATAACTAATCATATGACGATCGATATCCATATTTTTATTACCATATTACAGTTCATGTTTTGATATTGTTAAGTAAGTTTATTTCTAATACTTCACTATTTGTCCGCAAGAGTTGTTCAAATTCGTAGAAGACATTTCCCATTTATAATTTTTAAATGTAAGACTGTCTTATGTAGCAGGAAATAAGACATATTTAAAATACTAAAATTTGTATTAAACTGTTTACGGTTATTCGTTAATTGGATAGAAACGACAGGACTTCCTGATTGTGGTGAATTCCAAACCACTCATAAATTTGAATTTGTGTTTAAATGAATGCCTTCTGTGATTAAACCAACCATAGCACCGTGGGTGTGTTGAAAACTAGAAATATTTTATTTTCTCCAATTATTCCTGCAAAGCGTTCAGAAAAAACAATACTTAAAATTTTTGCTTTCTTTTCAGCACACGCGAAATGATGTGCGAGGAAATGCTACAACATGCATTTATAGGGAAATGCTGAAAATTTTTTGCTTTCCTTGAAGATGATGGACAGAATATTTTTATAAAAGTTTTATTTCCCCATGTACCAAAAACAGAAATTTCTAAGAAAATTAGTGTATGAAATTCCTACTGACTCCCTCTACAAAACATGTAGACTAAACCAAAGTAATTTAGACAGTCATGTGTTTTGCATGTAGATAATGTTTGTTTCTATCCGCCTAGGGAAGGGATGGATACAGTGGAATGTTTTTATTCCCTTAGCTGCTCGTCTCGCTTCCGTAGGGGCTGTGTTTTTCCATCTATCCCCTTTGAAAATTAATGATTATCCCATCAGTCAATCTTTCTGGCTCCGACTCAAATGTGCTGACTCGAGCTCTTGTAGCTAAGGGTATTGTTGGTGCGGCAATGGGGGAGGTGTATGCCTTCGGTTGCCCTCTGGGGCATTCTCCTGGAAGAAAAGCGGATCAAGAGGCCAAGAAAAGCGTGTGCGAAGGGCGTGCCTGTGGGGCTGGCTGTGGGCACAGGGGGTTGTTGTAACAGGCAGAATGGGGGAAAGCAGAGAGGGCCACTACGCTCCAGTTATTCATTGCCGGCCTCGTCAGGGTGAAGGGGGAGGATCTGTTAGGTAGGGTGAGTTTTGATAGACCAGGGTGGTGGGTGGGGGTGTTGTTCGCAGTGTTAAGAAGTTAAATAGAGCAGTCTGGAGAGAAAAGTACAGGACCTTACATCAAATGTCCCTGCGCGGACCGTTTACTTTATTGTCTGCACCTCCGAACTCCTCCTCCCTATCTTGTTTCCCCCGAGATCAGAATCTTTCTCGCCTCTTTCTTCACACACCGTTTCCCGAAGCTGCTTTTTCCCGCGAGTTCACTGGACGCCACTGTGCGAAGCTAGAAAGAGTTTGGAACGATTATAAATTAAAAGTTATCGTTTATCTTTCATTGTACTGACATTAACTTTTAAATCTCCATTTATTGTGGAAATTCATTTAAATATAATTTACAAAAATTATGGGAAGTGGGTGTTCTAAATTGGTCTACACTAGTTCGCAATTCTTCGTAAAAGTAAGAAATTTCAGTACATGTCCTGCATTTAATTTTCATTTTAGTAAAATCAAATATTTATATGCGTTTATTTGATTAGGAATAATGCTTTAAAAAAAGACGAAACGGACTTAAAACGAAAAAATAAACATATTGAGTATTTTACAAGAAGAAAAGTATTTTGCTTAAATTAAAAAAAAAATACAATTTGTCCTGGCATTAGTTACAAATTTCATGTAACAAACGAAAAGATGCACAGAGAATTTTAAGTCTAATTGTAGAAATTTTACTATATTAACTACCGTAATTGTGCCAAATCTCATCTACAAAAATATTCTTTTGTTATTTTATAAACATGTAAATTTATTATTACGTCAAAAGTCCAAAGGTAGCTGTTTTATTTCATCTGTATAACATGTTCATGGTCAGTATAATTTGGGTTTATTCAAACGTTATTATAAACGCATACCAATTCTTCCATGGATACGTTTTGCACTCGTTCTGCACATATTAGATTACGGATCTTCAGCAGTACGTAAAATAATAGGCATATAAAATTTGTTAACGCCTATAATCTACCAATTCTCTAATATAAAAAATTCTGACAAAGACAAGGTAATAAAGGCGGGTGCGAGCTCGTGAGGGTAAGGGATCTGGGTTTGAATCATGACATTCGCAAATGTTTGATTTGCCGTACATGTTGAATCAGACTTTTAATTTTCACAGGAATGTTATTAATTGCACGCCCGAGTCACACTATTATATCCACCTGCTATATTTGATGTCGGCAGCGCGTTGCCGATGAAACAAGGGTCATATTTTGATTAGAAGTTGATAGCTATAGCAGATGTTCCCAAATGAAATACACAAAATACTAGGGATAATAGACGAAATCTCAACAGACGTGTTTTTTTTGTTAAAAATCCATTGATACTAAAGGCTCAGTTAAACACGCCATGATGCCAGAGTGCAATGTCTGTGCTCTGCCATGAATTTGTAACATAATGGTGTTTGAATTCTTTGAATCAAAGCAATAGTTGAATAGTTAAGAATTTTTTAAATTTAGAGTTGGGTGACATAACCTCAAAGTGTCATGGCAGTTGGAAGTTGGGCGTCGTATTATTACAGACGCCTGTCAGGATGGCCCACTCCCAATGTATAAGGACTTGAGCGTTTTGTCGAGTGTAATTTTTTACTTTAATGTATGTGTTGTCAGAAATATTTTTCTTTGAAATTTGTAATTTAAGTTTCTTAATGGTAAATAAAGCTGTTACTTTATTTCCTTTACTCTTTATTCGTATTTATCTGTGAAATTTGTTTGTTATATAAATACGTGTGGAGTGAAGCGATGGAAAGTATACTACGGTACGTATTCTGTTATCAGGTGTGGGCTATGACAGAAGACAGTAAGTTGCTGTCGTGTGCTTAGCCTAGAAAAATAAAACAGTATACGTGGGTTGAATTGACTAACATGTGGTTGGTTTATGGTGTATGCAATGGTATTTCAAGAGCTTTTACATTGTCTTTGTGCGGAGCCATATCCTGAACGTCATGTGCCGAAACATCGTACGTTTGTTTCGATTGATTTCCGCTTGCGCGAAACCGGTTCATTGCAGATAAGTTTTGCAAAATGATTGTTCGTGATCACAGGTTAGTTACCTTTATTTTAACTGCACAGTATCAATTTAGCAATTTTGGTTTTTAGGTTCACAGATCCGACGTTGGACGTCAACGTACAGTGCGCGCACAAGAGTTTTAGGATGATGTTTTCGAAGAGATTGAGAACAATCCATAAACAAGTCCACAGCGTGTTGCACAGCAATTGCATGTTCACCACGCGCCTGTTTGGTGGGTGTGGCGTGAACAACAGCTGTATTCACGTCATCCGCAAGAGGTGCAAGCACTCCAAACGTACCTCCAGAGATGCACTATCGACCCTCATTTTGGACAGTTGGCATTGTTGGACTTTTTATGGGCAGTTTGTGTTGTTCGCCGACGAAGCATCGTTAACACGAGAGAGAACAGTCAATTAATACAGCTAACACTTGTTTGTCATAAAATGATTAATAATTTATGTGAGAGACCAAATATAATAAAAGCAGTGTTTTTTCCCATTTCCAGTTTAATTAGGTTCCCGAGCTTCAGGATGGCACACATACTAAGACGAGTAAAGATTTATTACTCACGTCAAATCTGTAAACTTATTTAGTAGGAAATAATATATGTTTCACGTTTCTGTTTTCATATACATATTCACAGTTGTTTGTGAGTCACTACTTATTATTTATACTATTTTTCAGTTTGATATAAATTTATTATTTTACCTTAAAGAACATTTAAGCAAAAACAAATATTTACCATACATTTACATATTATATATATAATGGATATGAAGAAATAAACGTTTTCACTTAAGTTATATGCATAATTGTCCATACATGTGTAAGTGACCTTTCAGATTAGGGAAATACGAATAAAAGAGGTGTCGGGCAAGTATTAAATGATATATTTAACAAATATTTGACTTTATTTACAGTAAAGTCATTAAACAAAATCTAATATACCAAAATGTTTGCTTCTAAATATGTAAGTGCTATCTACTAGCGAAATTATAATAGTTTTTTAGACTTTGCGTTTAATTGTTTTAATAAAATTTAAAATGTATTACATAAAAAGTATCCCGAAACATCCGCGAAACTGTCCTATAAGTGTACCTCTGATATACTGCCCAGTAGCAGACATTAATATCGAATGGGCCCACCACCCACCATTGGCCTTTTTTACAGCTCTAACCCCCCGTAGGATACTGTCAATCAGGTTTGGGAACGTCTCCGAGGGAATCGACGCAAAAGTCTTCCTGCAGTGCTGTAGCAAGTATAGTTAGTTGTGTGGGTCGTTCAGGTCTGGTGCAAATTCCCATTCTAGTTCATCCCAGAGGCGTTTGATGGGATTTAGTTCGGGGCTGTAGGGGCTGGCCAGTCCATTTCCGGGACACCTTTGTCCACAAACCACTCACGAACAGGCCATCCTTTGTGGCAGGGATCATAGGAATGCTGAAACATACAATCATCATCTCGGAACTGGTCTTCCACCATAGACAGCATGCAGCCGGTAAAAATATCCCCAGAGCCTGACATCTTTAACATGCCCTGAGATGACCAAGTCCCTTCCATAATAAATAACCCCAGACTCTCACCCCACCTCCTCTGAATTTCACCATGTCTACTATAGAGACAAGCATGTAGCGCTCGTTACACCCAAACACTCCCATCGGATTGCTATATGGCATAGCATGATTCATCACTTCAAATCACCCGTCTCCAGTCATCCAGGTCTAAGTGTCGGCGCTCCTCTACAACACCGAGCGCGGCGCTTTGCTTTCACAGGCGAGATGTGCGGTTTGTGGGCAGGTGCCTGAGAGTTGAACCTGTCCACGTAACGCCCGGTGTACAGGCATCGCAGCTGCGCAGTCAGTGGCACGNTTTGAGAAACTTTTCTGTGTCTATAGTTTTTTAGCCTAAAATATCTTCAAGAATCATACTATCAAGATGTGAGAAATTAATTATGATGACATCTATATATATATATATATATATATATTTTTTTTTTGTTACATTGTCGCATGTTAACATGCTGCAAATATTATAAATTTTTTCTAATATTTAATACACAAAATTTTGAAAAGTTTCTTAAGCTAGTTCCAAAATATGATGGAACTGGCTGAACGTATTTGTGATGCTCCAATTGTCGGGAATTTTGCTATCAGTGCTGATCATGTAACAATCAAGAATTGAAGACTGAGTGACATTTGTTTGTGACACTAAGGTTTCTTATTACTTCAATGGTACTAATCGTTAAATGGGTAGTGTGTCACCGTAATTTTTTTTAAATACACCACATTTGAGATTTATAATTATAACACGTATTCGTTTAATTAATTATTTTTATTTAACATCTTCAATCGTAAAAAAAACAGAATTTTACTGGCCAACTTTGGCGCGTCATTGTAGTTAGAGTAGAATATTTATCTTAGACATCAGAGAGTTGGCCAGCTCCAAGCATGTTACCGACGCTGTACATGAACAGGTTTGCCATTTCTTGCGACAGTGGCTGATGGCATGAAGAGTCGATCGTGCAGGAATCTGCAACACACAAGCACTTTATATAATTTCCTAGTCATTCACTAGCTAATGCGTTGAAAATGATTTTACGGTTAACAAATAAATATTTGAATATTTTCTTTCCAGGAGCGATATACTTAACGTGAAAAACAATATTCACATTTTTAATTCAATACACGATTTGGACTGATCAGCAAACAAGAAAAACCTGCGGAGGTGTGAAAAGACCCACAGTTTGTCTGTGAACTGGTATATAAGTTTAGATGGGAAATGGTTTGATGTCCATCGAATATCTTGTACAATGGGCATCGAGCAATTATACATAATGGAATCAGTAATTAAGTTATACGTGGGATTTTCAGAACAGATTACGTACCAGGGTGTTTATATAGGCTACTCAATTATTTTGTAAAAGTACTTAACTTAACTAGAGGTAACAAAAATACACATGCTGCTGTAATAATAAATTAAACCCTTTTGTCATTTGAGATTTTTGTTTAGGCATAACACAATTTTCTAGACTATTGCACGTCAGTTTGTACTCTATTATTGTGTTTACTAAAATCGAATATTA
The DNA here is from genome assembly GCA_002778355.1 of Clitarchus hookeri. Taxonomy (NCBI): domain Eukaryota; kingdom Metazoa; phylum Arthropoda; class Insecta; order Phasmatodea; family Phasmatidae; genus Clitarchus; species Clitarchus hookeri. The sequence goes on from NQII01010517.1 coordinate 10,143, forward strand.
CATATGGTCTTCTTTGCATTTACTTGAAGTACGTCACAGTGAAAATTGTTTATATTGTATGTTAGATGAGACTGCTATGGAATTAATGAGCTCACATTTAAACAGTCGCTTTAAACATAAAACAATATTTTCCTTCAAAACGAGCAATGTTTTTAACTGACAACCTGTGTATAGAAGATATAAACCATTTACCTTATCCCTATTTCCTCACACGATAGTCTAACCATATTAAGTGATAGTGACCATGTGGAGAAATTACACTCTGTAAATATTCCACGTTACGCATTAATAAATTAAAAGGTATTTTTTTTATATAAGACTATATATACTTTACTAATACATGTATGTGCACATTTCAGCATCACCTAACACCATTAAGAGGAAGGGTTTATAAGAATAGCTTTAATTTCACCATGCATTATTGCCAGCAGACTGTGCGTTCGCATTCGTTACGTTGTCTATCAGAACACAAAAGTAGGAGTGGAAGAGGGTTGTGGTGGGGAGTTTGTTAAAACACGAGCATTGCCGAGGGTGTGAGGTCTCATAATGAAAGCGCACTTAAGAACTGTTATTAACACTTGTCGCGAACTTTCGTTCTTTCCGAACGGCAGGAGCGCTGCATGTCGGTATCAGTATCGACACTTAACGACACACTGGCAGAGAAACTTATAATAATCCCCCAGGAACTCGCGTATACATAAAAAATGGTCCGGGAACATTCAACAGACACGTAGTGTACATCTAACAAGCACTCATGAACTGCTAATTAGTTGAGGAGCAGATATCTATAAAGGAGATAATTTATTTTCTAAACATTCGAAAGATATTTCCTATACACAGAGAAAACGTAGACACTCGCGATTTGCCTAATTCATGTTCAGCAGATTCTAACCGGGAACGCAGTTACTTGGTATAAAGTAGATACTTTTCCTACAAGTAGCATGTTGCTTACATATCCAACTTAATATTTATTTAATATCAAGATGCACACATATAGTATTCACTAAATGTTTAGAAGATTTGAGTTTAGAAAATCCCGATGGGGAACATTATTAAGTATATATTAAAATACACCCAGACGATAGAAGTGGGCATTGTTTGAGTACCTACAAGGTCTTGACAGTTATGAAGTACTGCTGTTGGGAAAAGCTTATAATGCATTTAGTGTTTACCCAACAGACATATACGAGAAGACTACCAGGAAGTCGGCTGGTGTTAACAGAAAGCGTCTGAAAGTCTCAAATTATTAATGCTCTCAGCAGTAACTATTAGATACCTACTATACACTCATGATATCATGATATTACGTACCAGGTATTCAGCAGGTGTTGACACGCTCTCAGCATAAAGTACCTGACAGACAGCGAGCAGACACTTACCAGGAGTGCAGCAGACACCAGGAGCTGCACACTTGCCGTTGCCTCCACAGGGGACGTGTCCTGTGGGTCCGACGCAGGGTTCAGGAGACATCTGCTCCCTCTGGCAGATCAGGGTGTCCACAGTGGCCATCACACAGCCCATCTCCACACCGCAGCAGATGTCTGCTCCGTAGCAGTGGCCAGTCCTGGCTGGACCACACCGCGGGCACTGCGCCACAACACAAGCTTTGTCACACAAGCAGTCTTCCTAAGGCACCACTGACATGTGGTGCAGTTTGGTTATCAGTGGTTTGATAGCATAACATAAATACTGCTGAGTTACCAATTACACCGTTAGTAGTTAATACATTACTTATATTCACTCCATGTGTACTGTATATATGCATACCTAGCACATGCTCGTACCTTGTTTGAGGGATTCGGGTATGTGTTAAATATTTTTCCATTAAGTTCAATTTTTTTTTCTGGGTGGCTGATTTGAGCTAGACATAATAAATTTCACTGAGTCTCTTCCTTCCGTGCAAGAACATAAAAAAATTGCAGTCNTGGCTGATTTGAGCTAGACATAATAAATTTCACTGAGTCTCTTCCTTCCGTGCAAGAACATAAAAAAATTGCAGTCAATATACTTGTATCTTAATATAGTATTCCTAGCATGATCAACATTACTCCATTAATAATTATTTTTCTATTGTCTATTTCCAAGAACTTACTGCGTCAAGAAAAACCTTTGTACGTCAGTAATATATGAATGATTGGAGTAGAGAAACAAAGGATAATTTAATTTCACACGCACTTTTCCCAGTTCTGAAACAGCAGCGTCACACTCAGGCCATAAGGATGCTAGTCTAGTGATGTTTCACGCTCGTGCCTTGGAACGACAGAATTTATAAGGCCCAAGTTATCAGCTTGCTAGAGGCCAATTCAATCAATATTTTCCGAAATATTTTGCCTTTTTGTGTATCGTAACACGATGTAAAATACAAACTATACTCTCCAGAATCGAATCAGGTAAAAGCATTGNTTTGCCTTTTTGTGTATCGTAACACGATGTAAAATACAAACTATACTCTCCAGAATCGAATCAGGTAAAAGCATTCCAAATCAGCGATTTTAACTTTGGATCATTAAAACTGCTCCACTTTAATCAGTAAAATTCAAATAATTGTTGTAGTTGCTGATATCCAATGATTAAACAGTGATTTCTACTGAGTCCTAGTGAATTGCACTGGTTTGGCAGTAAAATCTCTCAGTCCATTGCACTGATTTTCCATGGGTAGTATTTCATTAATTGAAGATTTAGTGAAATAATTTAATTGATTATTAAAATTACTGACTCACATATAGAATGTTATTTTATTATCGATGGCAAAAGAACGAGTTGTTATTCCGTAAATTATTCTACACCTAATATACACATTTTGGAAAACAGCTTGATTGCAAATATTTTTAAGATTTTTATTTTTTCTGGATATATAATTAAAATAAACCAATAATACATATAGGATACGTATTGTACAGAACATATTCGGAAATACGACAGTCGCTTCATAAGCAATCGGGTTTTCCCAGTGGCATTATGTGTGACACATTATAAGACAATATATGCAAAACATGTACCAGGATGAAAATCCAATTTTATAAGAGTTATACCAATACAATTGCAGTGCCCCTACAAGCAATTGAACTGAATTTCGCTTATATGTCACGATAAGGCATTTAAAGTGAGTACCAGTATCGCTAACAGAAATATTGATTTCTGACATGGAACACACTTCCGTTAAAGCAATCGCTTTGAAGTCGCCATTTTTCTTCCCTCAGAATTGGTGCATTCTCGTAACGCAATGTTCAAGGCCTCTATTGCCAACGATGGCTTGATACCAGTTGTGGCTAAACTAGTTTGCTTACTTTGTGAGAGATTAGATCCGCCCTGCTGATGTTTTCCATATGTACAATACATATGACAGTAAATCACTTACGCTATGTTCTTATAGTGTAATAGACCTACGGCTATTCTGCATTTGCTGGAGCGCAAATGGCAATGTCTACTTTGTATTAATGAGGGCCTGAAGACAATTTTTACTTTAATCGGTACAAATCAAATAAAAAATTAAAGAGATTATGTATAGTTTCTATATGTATTCTATTATTTCTGNGTATAGTTTCTATATGTATTCGATTATTTCTGTACATGAATCTATATTCATAACTCGCTATCATAAATAATAATTACGACAAGAGATCACGTTTAACAGAATGCACGTACAGCCAGCTTGAAAAATTGTTAAGTTGAAATTCATCTAGCAACACCTTCTGTTCTGCAATTATGTCTCACAAGATAGACAAATAATTTGATTTGAACTTCACTGTATTTTGCACAGATAATANGATTTGAACTTCACTGTATTTTGCACAGATAATAAAAACTGCAGGAAATACTTGTTATACTCTTCTGATAACCACTTGAAAGAAACTTTGTGCTCAGAAATGTTCGAGGCAAGTCGAGGGTTGAGCACAATCAGTCGTCTGTGATTTCCTCAACAACACATGGCCTCTGTATGATGTTTCAAAGTTAATTCATTGNGCACAATCAGTCGTCTGTGATTTCCTCAACAACACATGGCCTCTGTATGATGTTTCAAAGTTAATTCATTGGCGTGCATAGCAGCAAGATCGGACACGGGTTATGTGTTCCATCCCAGGTGTTGACAAATAATTTTATTGTTAAAATAACATACTTATTTGAGGATGGGTTACACTTTGTTCTATATATTATCTCTACAGTGTAAATTCTATTCTAAGGACGCAAACTTTAACAATACAAGTTAAAATAATTTTTCTTGTAACATTTGTGTTGTTGTATTTTATATTCGTATAAGTAATTATATTTTAAACCAA